>CAWWDY010000360.1:0-45657 GCA_963942605.1 Poecilus cupreus
AAACATGAATATGACAGTTTAAATACTTGAAAACGGTGTTTTGTATGCTTTTGCATGCTTAAAACAGCATTTTTATCTTGCTTTCACCAACATTAGCTATTATACACAACAGAAACATGAATATGACAGTTTAAATACTTGAAAACAGCATTTTGTATGTTTTTGCAAGCTAAAAACAGCCATTTTATCTTGATTCTGCAAACATAAGCCATTACGCACGACATATACATCAATATGACATAAAAACAATTTCTGGATTTCAGTCACAAATTAAAAATTTTATTCCAACCTCGACCGGTTTCTACCCCACTTGGGTCTTCTTCAGGAGGTGAAAGTCAAAACATTAAAAATAAATTTGTCAAAGATAAAAACATTTTAAAACAATAAATAATTAATAAATAATTAAAATCGGACATCGTACTTAAAAAAAATGATTTTTGTTAAGTACGAGGTCCGATTTAAATTATTTATTAATTATTTATTGTTTTAAAATGTTTTTATCTTTGACAAATTTATTTTTAATGTTTTGACTTTCACCTCCTGAAGAAGACCCCAAGTGGGGTAGAAACCGGTCGAGGTTGGAATAAAATTTTTAATTTGTGACTGAAATCCAGAAATTGTTTTTATTTCAATACAAATCACAGTCAAGAAGCGTACATATTATGAATATGACAGTTTAAATAATTGAAAACGGTATTTTGTATGCTTTTGCACGCTTAAAACAGCATTTTTGTCTTGCTTTCACTAACATTAGCTATTATACACGACATAAACATGAATAGGACAGTTTTAAATACTTGAAAACAGCATTTTGTATGTTTTTGCAAGCTGAAAACAGCTATTTTATCTTGATTTTGTGAACATAAGCCACTACACACGACATATACATGAATATGACAGTTTAAATACTTGAAAACGGTGTTTTGTATGCTTTTGCATGCTTAAAACAGCATTTTTATCATGCTTTCACCAACATTAGCTATTATACACGACAGAAACATGAATATGACAGTTTAAATACTTGAAAACAGCATTTTGTATGTTTTTGCAAGCTGAAAACTGCTATTTTATATTGATTTTGCAAACATTAGCCATTACACACGACATATACATGAATATGACAGTTTATATACTTGAAAACGGTGTTTTGTATGCTTTTGCATGCTTAAAACAACATTTTTATCTTGCTTTCACCAACATTAACTATTATACACGACAGAAACATGAATATGACAGTTTAAATACTTGAAAACGGTGTTTTGTATGCTTTTGCATGCTTAAAACAGCATTTTTATCTTGCTTTCACCAACATTAGCTATTACACACGACAAAAAACATGGATATGGCAGTTTAAATAATTGAAAACGGTGTTTTGTATGCTTTTGCGTGCTTAAAACAGCATTTTTGTCTTGCTTTCACCAACATTAGCTATTATACACAACATAAACATGAATATGACAGTTTAAATACTTGAAAACGGTGTTTTGTATGCTTTTGCATGCTTAAAACAGCATTTTTATCTTGCTTTCACCAACATTAGCTATTATACCCGACAGAAACATGAATATGACAGTTTTAAATACTTAAAAACGGTGTTTTGTATGCCTTTGCATGCTTAAAAACAGCATTTTTATCTTGCTTTTACCAACATTAGCTATTATACACAACAGAAACATGAATATGACAGTTTAAATACTTGAAAACAGCATTTTGTATGTTTTTGTAAGCTGAAAACAGATATTTTATCTTGATTCTGCAAACATAAGCCATTACACACGACATATACATGAATATGACAGTTTATATAATTGAAAACGGTGTTTTGTATGCTTTTGCATGCTTAAAACAGCATTTTTGTCTTGCTTTCACCAACATTAGCTATTATACACGACATAAACAAGAATATGACAGTTAAAATACTTGAAAACAGCATTTTGTATGTTTTTGCAAGCTGAAAACAGCTATTTTATCTTGATTTTGCAAACATAAGCCATTACACACGACATATACATGAATATGACAGTTTAAATACTTGAAAACGGTGCTTTTTATGCTTTTGCATTCTTAAAACAGCATTTTTATCTTGCTTTCACAAACATTAGCTCTTATACACGACACAAACATGAATATGACAGCTTATATACTTGAAAACGGTGTTTTGTATGCTTTTGCATGCTTAAAACAACATTTTTATCTTGCTTTCACCAACATTAACTATTATACAATACAGAAACATGAATATGACTGTTTAAATACTTGAAAACGGTGTTTTGTATGCTTTTGCATGCTTAAAACAGCATTTTTATCTTGCTTTCACCAACATTAGCTATTATACACGACAGAAACATGAATATGACAGTTTAAATACTTGAAAACGGTGTTTTGTATGCTTTTGCATGCTTAAAACAGCATTTTTATCTTGCTTTCACCAACATTAGCTATTATACACAACAGAAACATTAATATGACAGTTTAAATACTTGAAAACAGCATTTTGTATGTTTATGCAAGCTGAAAACAGCTATTTTATCTTGATTCTGCAAACATAAGCCATTACGCACGACATATACATGAATATGACAGTTTATATACTTGGAAACGGTGTTTTGTATGCTTTTGCATGCTTAAAACAGCATTTTTATCATGCTTTCACCAACATTAGCTATTATACACGACAGAAACATGAATATGACAGTTTAAATACTTTAAAACAGCATTTTGTATGTTTTTGCAAGCTGAAAACAGCTATTTTATCTTGATTTTGTGAACATAAGCCACTACACACGACATATACATGAATATGACAGTTTAAATACTTGAAAACGGTGTTTTGTATGCTCTTGCATGCTTAAAACAGCATTTTTATCATGCTTTCACCAACATTAGCTATTATACACGACAGAAACATGAATATGACAGTTTAAATACTTTAAAACAGCATTTTGTATGTTTTTGCAAGCTGAAAACAGCTATTTTAACTTGATTTTGCAAACATAAGCCATTACACACGACATATACATGAATATGACAGTTTAAATACTTGAAAACGGTGTTTTTGTATGCTTTTGCATGCTTAAAACAGCATTTTTATCTTGCTTTCACAAACATTAGCTCTTATACACGACACAAACATGAATATGACAGTTTTACACTTGAAAACGGTGTTTTGTATGCTTTTGCATGCTTAAAACAACATTTTTATCTTGCTTTCACCAACATTAACTATTATACAATACAGAAACATGAATATGACACTTTAAATACTTGAAAACGGTGTTTTGTATGCTTTTGCATGCTTAAAACAACATTTTTATCTTGCTTTTACCAACATTAGCTATAATACACAACAGAAACATTAATATGACAGTTTAAATACTTGAAAACAGCATTTTGTATGTTTATGCAAGCTGAAAACAGCTATTTTATCTTGATTCTGCAAACATAAGCCATTACGCACGACATATACATGAATATGACAGTTTAAATAATTGAAAACGGTGTTTTTGTATGCTTTTGCATGCTTAAAACAGCATTTTTGTCTTACTTTCACTAACATTAGCTATTATACACGACATAAACATGAATATGACAGTTTAAATTCTTCAAAACAGCATTTTGTATGTTTTGCAAGCTGAAAACAGCTATTTTATCTTGATTCTGCAAACATAAGCCATTACGCACGACATATACATGAATATGACAGTTTTAAATAATTGAAAACGGTGTTTTGTATGCTTTTGCATGCTTAAAACAGCATTTTTGTCTTACTTTCACTAACATTAGCTATTATACACGACAGAAACATGGATATGACAGTTTAAATACTTTAAAACAGCATTTTGTATGTTTTTGCAAGCTGAAAACAGCTATTTTATCTTAATTTTGCAAACATAAGCCATTACACACGACATATACATGAATATGACAGTTTAAATACTTGAAAACGGTGTTTTGTATGCTTTTGCATGCTTAAAACAGCATTTTTATCTTGCTTTCACAAACATTAGCTATTATACACGACAGAAACATGAATATGACAGTTTAAATACTTGAAAAACAGCATTTTGTATGTTTTTGCAAGCTGAAAACAGCTATTTTATCTTGATTTTGCAAACATTAGCCATTACACAAGACATATACATGAATATGACAGTTTATATACTTGAAAACGGTGTTTTGTATGCTTTTGCATGCTTAAAACAGCATTTTTATCTTGCTTTCACCAACATTAGCTATTATACATTACAGAAACATGGATATGACAATTTAAATACTTTAAAACAGCATTTTGTATGTTTTTGCAAGCTGAAAACAGCTATTTTATCTTGATTTTGCAAACATAAGCCATTACACACGACATATACATGAATATGACAGTTTAAATACTTGAAAACGGTGTTTTGTATGCTTTTGCATGCTTAAAACAGCATTTTTATCTTGCTTTCACAAACATTAGCTCTTATACACGACACAAACATGAATATGACAGTTTTATACTTGAAAACGGTGTTTTGTATGCTTTTGCATGCTTAAAAACAACATTTTTATCTTGCTTTCACCAACATTAACTATTATACAATACAGAAACATGAATATGACACTTTAAATACTTGAAAACGGTGTTTTGTATGCTTTTGCATGCTTAAAACAGCATTTTTATCTTGCTTTCACCAACATTAGCTATTATACACAACAGAAACATTAATATGACAGTTTAAATACTTGAAAACAGCATTTTGTATGTTTATGCAAGCTGAAAACAGCTATTTTATCTTGATTCTGCAAACATAAGCCATTACGCACGACATATACATGAATATGACAGTTTAAATAATTGAAAACGGTGTTTTGTATGCTTTTGCATGCTTAAAACAGCATTTTTGTCTTACTTTCACTAACATTAGCTATTATACACGACATAAACATGAATATGACAGTTTAAATTCTTCAAAACAGCATTTTGTATGTTTTGCAAGCTGAAAACAGCTATTTTATCTTGATTTTGTAAACATAAGCCACTACACACGACATATACATGAATATGACAGTTTAAATACTTGAAAACGGTGTTTTGTATGCTTTTGCATGCTTAAAACAGTATTTTTATCTTGCTTTCACCAACACTAGCTATTATACACGACAGAAACATGAATATGACAGTTTAAATACTGAAAACGGTGTTTTGTATGCTTTTGCATGCTGAAAACAGCTATTTTATCTTGATTTTGCAAACATAAGCCATTACACACGACATATACATGAATATGACAGTTTAAATACTTGAAAACGGTGTTTTGTATGCTTTTGCATGCTTAAAACAGCATTTTTATCTTGCTTTCACCAACATTAGCTATTATACACAACAGAAACATGAATATGACAGTTTAAATACTTGAAAACAGCATTTTGTATGTTTTTGCAAGCTGAAAACAGCCATTTTATCTTGATTCTGCAAACATAAGCCATTACGCACGACATATACATCAATATGACATAAAAACAATTTCTGGATTTCAGTCACAAATTAAAAATTTTATTCCAACCTCGACCGGTTTCTACCCCACTTGGGTCTTCTTCAGGAGGTGAAAGTCAAAACATTAAAAATAAATTTGTCAAAGATAAAAACATTTTAAAACAATAAATAATTAATAAATAATTAAAATCGGACATCGTACTTAAAAAAAATGATTTTTGTTAAGTACGAGGTCAGATTTTAATTATTTATTAATTATTTATTGTTTTAAAATGTTTTTATCTTTGACAAATTTATTTTTAATGTTTTGACTTTCACCTCCTGAAGAAGACCCAAGTGGGGTAGAAACCGGTCGAGGTTGGAATAAAATTTTTAATTTGTGACTGAAATCCAGAAATTGTTTTTATTTCAATACAAATCACAGTCAAGAAGCGTACATATTATGAATATGACAGTTTAAATAAATGAAAACGGTATTTTGTATGCTTTTGCACGCTTAAAACAGCATTTTTGTCTTGCTTTCACTAACATTAGCTATTATACACGACATAAACATGAATAGGACAGTTTAAATACTTGAAAACAGCATTTTGTATGTTTTTGCAAGCTGAAAACAGCTATTTTATCTTGATTTTGTGAACATAAGCCACTACACACGACATATACATGAATATGACAGTTTAAATACTTGAAAACGGTGTTTTGTATGCTTTTGCATGCTTAAAACAGCATTTTTATCATGCTTTCACCAACATTAGCTATTATACACGACAGAAACATGAATATGACAGTTTAAATACTTGAAAACAGCATTTTGTATGTTTTTGCAAGCTGAAAACAGCTATTTTATATTGATTTTGCAAACATTAGCCATTACACACGACATATACATGAATATGACAGTTTATATACTTGAAAACGGTGTTTTGTATGCTTTTGCATGCTTAAAACAACATTTTTATCTTGCTTTCACCAACATTAACTATTATACACGACAGAAACATGAATATGACAGTTTAAATACTTGAAAACGGTGTTTTGTATGCTTTTGCATGCTTAAAACAGCATTTTTATCTTGCTTTCACCAACATTAGCTATTACACACGACAAAAACATGGATATGGCAGTTTAAATAATTGAAAACGGTGTTTTGTATGCTTTTGCGTGCTTAAAACAGCATTTTTATCTTGCTTTCACCAACATTAGCTATTATACACGACAGAAACATGAATATGACAGATTAAATACTTGAAAACGGTGTTTTGTATGCTTTTGCATGCTTAGAGCAGCATTTTTATCTTGCTTTCACCAACATTAGCTATTATACACGACAGAAACATGAATATGACAGATTAAATACTTGAAAACGGTGTTTTGTATGCTTTTGCATGCTTAGAGCAGCATTTTTATCTTGCTTTCACCAACATTAGCTATTATTCACGACAGAAACATGGATATGACAGTTTAAATACTTTAAAACAGCATTTTGTATGTTTTTGCAAGCTGAAAACAGCTATTTTATCTTGATTTTGCAAACATAAGCCATTACACACGACATATACATGAATATGACAGTTTAAATACTTGAAAACGGTGTTTTGTATGCTTTTGCATGCTTAAAACAGCATTTTTATCTTGCTTTCACCAACATTAGCTATTATACACGACAGAAACATGAATATTACAGTTTAAATACTTGAAAACAGCATTTTGTATGTTTTTGCAAGCTGAAAACCGCTATTTTATCTTGATTTTGCAAACATTAGCCATTACACACGACATATACATGAATATGACTGTTTATATACTTGAAAACGGTGTTTTGTATGCTTTTGCATGCTTAAAACAGCATTTTATCTTGCTTTCACCAACATTAGCTATTATACACGACAGAAACATGGATATGACAGTTTAAATACTTTAAAACAGCATTTTGTATGTTTTTGCAAGCTGAAAACAGCTATTTTATCTTGATTTTGCAAACATAAGCCATTACACACGACATATACATGAATATGACAGTTTAAATACTTGAAAACGGTGTTTTGTATGCTTTTGCATGCTTAAAACAGCATTTTTATCTTGCTTTCACAAACATTAGCTCTTATACACGACACAAACATGAATATGACAGTTTTATACTTGAAAACGGTATTTTGTATGCTTTTGCATGCTTAAAACAACATTTTTATCTTGCTTTCACCAACATTAACTATTATACAATACAGAAACATGAATATGACAGTTTAAATACTTGAAAACGGTGTTTTGTATGCTTTTGCATGCTTAAAACAGCATTTTTATCTTGCTTTCACCAACATTAGCTATTACACACGACAAAAACATGGATATGGCAGTTTAAATAATTGAAAACGGTGTTTTGTATGCTTTTGCATGCTTAAAACAGCATTTTTGTCTTGCTTTCACCAACATTAGCTATTATACACGACATAAACATGAATATGACAGTTTAAATACTTGAAAACAGCATTTTGTATGTTTTTGCAAGCTGAAAACAGCTATTTTATCTTGATTTTGTAAACATAAGCCATTACACACGACATATACATGAATATGACACTTTAAATACTTGAAAACGGTGTTTTGTATGCTTTTGCATGCTTAAAACAGCATTTTTATCTTGCTTTCACCAACATTAGCTATTATACACGACAGAAACATGAATTTGACAGTTTAAATACTTGAAAACGGTGTTTTGTATGCTTTTGCATGCTTAAAACAGCATTTTTATCTTGCTTTCACCAACATTAGCTATTATACACAACAGAAACATGAATATGACAGTTTAAATACTTGAAAACAGCATTTTGTATGTTTTTGCAAGCTGAAAACAGCCATTTTATCTTGATTCTGCAAACATAAGCCATTACGCACGACATATACATCAATATGACATAAAAACAATTTCTGGATTTCAGTCACAAATTAAAAATTTTATTCCAACCTCGACCGGTTTCTACCCCACTTGGGTCTTCTTCAGGAGGTGAAAGTCAAAACATTAAAAATAAATTTGTCAAAGATAAAAACATTTTAAAACAATAAATAATTAATAAATAATTAAAATCGGACATCGTACTTAAAAAAAATGATTTTTGTTAAGTACGAGGTCCGATTTTAATTATTTATTAATTATTTATTGTTTTAAAATGTTTTTATCTTTGACAAATTTATTTTTAATGTTTTGACTTTCACCTCCTGAAGAAGACCCAAGTGGGGTAGAAACCGGTCGAGGTTGGAATAAAATTTTTAATTTGTGACTGAAATCCAGAAATTGTTTTTATTTCAATACAAATCACAGTCAAGAAGCGTACATATTATGAATATGACAGTTTAAATAAATGAAAACGGTATTTTGTATGCTTTTGCACGCTTAAAACAGCATTTTTGTCTTGCTTTCACTAACATTAGCTATTATACACGACATAAACATGAATAGGACAGTTTAAATACTTGAAAACAGCATTTTGTATGTTTTTGCAAGCTGAAAACAGCTATTTTATCTTGATTTTGTGAACATAAGCCACTACACACGACATATACATGAATATGACAGTTTAAATACTTGAAAACGGTGTTTTGTATGCTTTTGCATGCTTAAAACAGCATTTTTATCATGCTTTCACCAACATTAGCTATTATACACGACAGAAACATGAATATGACAGTTTAAATACTTGAAAACAGCATTTTGTATGTTTTTGCAAGCTGAAAACAGCTATTTTATATTGATTTTGCAAACATTAGCCATTACACACGACATATACATGAATATGACAGTTTATATACTTGAAAACGGTGTTTTGTATGCTTTTGCATGCTTAAAACAACATTTTTATCTTGCTTTCACCAACATTAACTATTATACACGACAGAAACATGAATATGACAGTTTAAATACTTGAAAACGGTGTTTTGTATGCTTTTGCATGCTTAAAACAGCATTTTTATCTTGCTTTCACCAACATTAGCTATTACACACGACAAAAACATGGATATGGCAGTTTAAATAATTGAAAACGGTGTTTTGTATGCTTTTGCGTGCTTAAAACAGCATTTTTGTCTTGCTTTCACCAACATTAGCTATTATACACAACATAAACATGAATATGACAGTTTAAATACTTGAAAACGGTGTTTTGTATGCTTTTGCATGCTTAAAACAGCATTTTTATCTTGCTTTCACCAACATTAGCTATTATACACGACAGAAACATGAATATGACAGTTTAAATACTTGAAAACGGTGTTTTGTATGCTTTTGCATGCTTAAAACAGCATTTTTATCTTGCTTTTACCAACATTAGCTATTATACACAACAGAAACATGAATATGACAGTTTAAATACTTGAAAACAGCATTTTGTATGTTTTTGCAAGCTGAAAACAGATATTTTATCTTGATTCTGCAAACATAAGCCATTACACACGACATATACATGAATATGACAGTTTATATAATTGAAAACGGTGTTTTGTATGCTTTTGCATGCTTAAAACAGCATTTTTGTCTTGCTTTCACCAACATTAGCTATTATACACGACATAAACAAGAATATGACAGTTTAAATACTTGAAAACAGCATTTTGTATGTTTTTGCAAGCTGAAAACAGCTATTTTATCTTGATTTTGTAAACATAAGCCACTACACATGACATAAACATGAATATGACAGTTTAAATACTTGAAAACGGTGTTTTGTATGCTTTTGCATGCTTAAAACAGTATTTTTATCTTGCTTTCACCAACATTAGCTATTATACACGACAGAAACATGAATATGACAGATTAAATACTTGAAAACGGTGTTTTGTATGCTTTTGCATGCTTAGAGCAGCATTTTTATCTTGCTTTCACCAACATTAGCTATTATACACAACAGAAACATGAATATGACAGTTTAAATACTTGAAAACATTATTTTGTATGTTTTTGCAAGCTGAAAACAGCTATTTTATCTTGATTTTGCAAACATAAGCCATTACATACGACATATACATGAATATGACAGTTTGAATACTTGAAAACGGTGTTTTGTATGCTTTTGCATGCTTAAAACAGCATTTTTATCTTGCTTTCACCAACATTAGCTATTATACACGACAGAAACATGAATATGACAGTTTAAATACTTGAAAACAGCATTTTGTATGTTTTTGCAAGCTGAAAACCGCTATTTTATCTTGATTTTGCAAACATTAGACATTACACACGACATATACATGAATATGACAGTTTATATACTTGGAAACGGTGTTTTGTATGCTTTTGCATGCTTAAAACAGCATTTTTATCTTGCTTTCACCAACATTAGCTATTATTCACGACAGAAACATGGATATGACAGTTTAAATACTTTAAAACAGCATTTTGTATGTTTTTGCAAGCTGAAAACAGCTATTTTATCTTGATTTTGCAAACATAAGCCATTACACACGACATATACATGAATATGACAGTTTAAATACTTGAAAACGGTGTTTTGTATGCTTTTGCATGCTTAAAACAGCATTTTTATCTTGCTTTCACCAACATTAGCTATTATACACGACAGAAACATGAATATTACAGTTTAAATACTTGAAAACAGCATTTTGTATGTTTTTGCAAGCTGAAAACCGCTATTTTATCTTGATTTTGCAAACATTAGCCATTACACACGACATATACATGAATATGACTGTTTATATACTTGAAAACGGTGTTTTGTATGCTTTTGCATGCTTAAAACAGCATTTTATCTTGCTTTCACCAACATTAGCTATTATACACGACAGAAACATGGATATGACAGTTTAAATACTTTAAAACAGCATTTTGTATGTTTTTGCAAGCTGAAAACAGCTATTTTATCTTGATTTTGCAAACATAAGCCATTACACACGACATATACATGAATATGACAGTTTAAATACTTGAAAACGGTGTTTTGTATGCTTTTGCATGCTTAAAACAGCATTTTTATCTTGCTTTCACAAACATTAGCTCTTATACACGACACAAACATGAATATGACAGTTTTATACTTGAAAACGGTATTTTGTATGCTTTTGCATGCTTAAAACAACATTTTTATCTTGCTTTCACCAACATTAACTATTATACAATACAGAAACATGAATATGACAGTTTAAATACTTGAAAACGGTGTTTTGTATGCTTTTGCATGCTTAAAACAGCATTTTTATCTTGCTTTCACCAACATTAGCTATTACACACGACAAAAACATGGATATGGCAGTTTAAATAATTGAAAACGGTGTTTTGTATGCTTTTGCATGCTTAAAACAGCATTTTTGTCTTGCTTTCACCAACATTAGCTATTATACACGACATAAACATGAATATGACAGTTTAAATACTTGAAAACAGCATTTTGTATGTTTTTGCAAGCTGAAAACAGCTATTTTATCTTGATTTTGTAAACATAAGCCATTACACACGACATATACATGAATATGACACTTTAAATACTTGAAAACGGTGTTTTGTATGCTTTTGCATGCTTAAAACAGCATTTTTATCTTGCTTTCACCAACATTAGCTATTATACACGACAGAAACATGAATATGACAGTTTAAATACTTGAAAACGGTGTTTTGTATGCTTTTGCATGCTTAGAACAGCATTTTTATCTTGCTTTCACCAACATTAACTCTTATGAATAAAAACAAGATGTTGGAGAAGCAGTCAATTTAATAAAATCACAATAAATACACCAACGTTTCGACTGCGAATCAGTCTTCATCAGGGTGCTGATACAAACAAACAAACAATAAATAAAACATACATATCTCATGGTAAGCAGACTTACATAATTGGTTTTTAAAAAATAAAGAATATCATGTAAAAAATTATTTTACAGAAATCTGTCGTCAAAAAATTATAAAATACACACACAAACATGTTACTTAACAGTCATCAACTAACTGACTTATACAAGAAGTTTCTAGTGAAGTAACAGTACAGAGATGCAAGGAACCACTTTTCAGCCAATCAAGGGCTTGCAGGACAAAACACAGGATTAGACAATAACTTAACTAAAATCATATCACAGCTGAAATATCACCAGAATGTTGAAATGTACACAAATAAAATAATGAATTATTGTAACAATAACTGTCCATAATGTTTTGCTATAATCCCAGAATACATGGAGCTGAGATTTTGGATGTCCGTTTGTGCGTTCAATGATTTTTTATTCCTTTGAATGGGTAGCATTTCCATGGTTAACCTCTTGTTTAGATTCCTTTCAGTGGCAAGTATTGCAGTATTCCCAAAGTCAAAAGTGTGCTTCTCTACCTGACTGTGTTCTACTAAGGCACACTTCGCGCTCAAATTAGATTTTTCACAGTTCCTTTTGTGTTCATTTAATCTGGTACGCAAGTATCGTTTGGTTTGTCCTATGTAAACTTGGTCGCAATCTTTACATGGAATCTTATAAATGATGTTGGATCTTAGCATTGTGTCAATAGGGGTTTTCGTGTTACTGAACAAATTATTGACTGTTTTATACTGTTTGAAGGTAATGTTGATGTCTAGGTGTCGTGACAAAGTATTTCTGACTTTATGGGATAGGTCAGAAATAAAAGGAATGGTGCAGTAATAATTATTAGTGTCACTGGATGAAGGGGGTGGTGGTTTAGGGTTGTTTGTGTTAAGGATACGGTTTACAAGGGTTTTAGGGTAGTTATTTATAAGAAGTAGTTGCCTAATCTTCACCTTGACCTCGGTATGGAAGCATTCTGACGTGAGTTTCAGCGCCCGATTTTTTAAATTCACCGCCAAGTTTATCAGTTGATGTCGCGGATGATGTGAATGGTAGTTCAGATATCTTGTTGTAGATGTCGGCTTTTGATACCATTTTGACAAAATGTCACCTTCGTCTTGTCTAATCAGAAGCATGTCAAGAAATGGTATTTTTCCTTCATTCTCAACTTCCATCGTGAACTGTAGGTGGTTGTCGTAGCTGTTGAATACTTGTAGAATGGTTTCTTTTTGGTCAGACGGTATAGCAGTGATGATGTCGTCAACGTACTTCTTGATAAATGGAAGGGAAAAAGGAAGGATGGAGACACAATGCTGTACTAAACGATCCATGACTAGATTAGCGATCACAGGACTCAGGCTGGAACCCATAGCAGTACCAAATTGTTGAAGGTAGAAGGTGCCATTGAAGCAGAAGAAGCTGTTGTTGTACCAGAACTCTATTAATTGTAAGAATTCACTTAGCGGTATGTCTGTTTTCTTACTAATTATATCCCATTTCTCTTCTATCACTTGTAGAATGAGGTTGAGGGGCACATTAGTGAACAACGATACTACATCTAGTGAAATTAATATGTATCCAGGATCTAGTTTAACAGTCGATTTGTAGGTAGCGAACTCAAAGGAACTCTTCACGTGGAAGTCATCATTTTCTAGTCCGCTAAGTAAACCAGCTAGATACTTGGAGATGTTAGATGTAGGGCCATTGATTCCGGAAACGATCGGACGTAGTGGTAGATCAGTTTTATGAACCTTGATGTTTCCGTAAATGCGTGGTGCAACAGCAGTGTCTTGTGTTAACCTAGTTTTAGTGATTTTATCTATGTAGTTATTGTCATGTAGTTTTTTAATGAGTGAATTGTTTTTGTTTTGTATTTTTGTGGTTAGGTCTTTGTTAACTACTTTATATGTTGTGGAGTCGGATAACAGGTCATTCATTTTGTTGTTGTAGTCTTCGGTGCTAATAGCTACCGTTTTGTTGCCTTTATCTGCTCTGACTATAAGCACTTCTGTGTGATTATTTTTCAGAAATTTCTTCGTTTTATTGTAATCTAGTGTTAAATGTGACATGTTGTTCTTGTCATGTGTTCTGTGTAGATGATTGGTGATGTTATTTGCAACGTTAGCTCTTAAATTATTTTTTAATTCATTATCCGTTGTTGAACTTAGTATGTATTCAACATCAGTAATAAGTCTGTCAACAGGAATTTCATGTGGTTGGTATGGAACAGCAAATTTTGGGCCTAACGCTAATAAGTTTTTGCATTCATTTGGAAACTCTACATTTGTTAGATTTAAGAACCATTCATCTTCTGGAAATAGATTATTATTCGTACGTGTTTTGTTTTTTAGATTACTTAGTTTTTTAATATGTTTGTTTTTAATAGTGTTGTTATGATAGTTGAATTGTCTAGTTAGTGTGCTGTTTATAAATTGTAGATGTACATCGCTGACTTTGTTTAATAATTGATTTAATAGATCTTTGTATTGTTGTTCTAGTTTTTTTAACCGGAAGCAAGCTATTTTTATTTCAGTGTTTAATACTTGTGTTTTAAAATTATTAATCAATTTTGTTATTTTAGATTTAAATGGATGGTCTGAAGTCAGTGACTGTTGTAGGCATTTGAAATTATTTTGAATGTGTGTTGGTATCACCTTATCTTGTCTGCACCTGAGTAGGAAAGTACGTTGATTGATGGCTGCGGCCAGTTGTCTGTTGGCTTTCATCAAGTGCTTTATGGTCTTAGCAACATGTGGGTCATATGTTTGTAAAATTGTATCCATCATTCTGTAAAATAGTCTCCGTAGATTTAAATAGATGGGTTGTTTCTCGACTGGATATTGAATGAATAAAAACAAGATGTTGGAGAAGCAGTCAATTTAATAAAATCACAATAAATACACCAACGTTTCGACTGCGAATCAGTCTTCATCAGGGTGCTGATACAAACAAACAAACAATAAATAAAACATACATATCTCATGGTAAGCAGACTTACATAATTGGTTTTTAAAAAATAAAGAATATCATGTAAAAAATTATTTTACAGAAATCTGTCGTCAAAAAATTATAAAATACACACACAAACATGTTACTTAACAGTCATCAACTAACTGACTTATACAAGAAGTTTCTAGTGAAGTAACAGTACAGAGATGCAAGGAACCACTTTTCAGCCAATCAAGGGCTTGCAGGACAAAACACAGGATTAGACAATAACTTAACTAAAATCATATCACAGCTGAAATATCACCAGAATGTTGAAATGTACACAAATAAAATAATGAATTATTGTAACAATAACTGTCCATAATGTTTTGCTATAATCCCAGAATACATGGAGCTGAGATTTTGGATGTCCGTTTGTGCGTTCAATGATTTTTTATTCCTTTGAATGTGTAGCATTTCCATGGTTAACCTCTTGTTTAGATTCCTTTCAGTGGCAAGTATTGCAGTATTCCCAAAGTCAAAAGTGTGCTTCTCTACCTGACTGTGTTCTACTAAGGCACACTTCGCGCTCAAATTAGATTTTTCACAGTTCCTTTTGTGTTCATTTAATCTGGTACGCAAGTATCGTTTGGTTTGTCCTATGTAAACTTGGTCGCAATCTTTACATGGAATCTTATAAATGATGTTGGATCTTAGCATTGTGTCAATAGGGGTTTTCGTGTTACTGAACAAATTATTGACTGTTTTATACTGTTTGAAGGTAATGTTGATGTCTAGGTGTCGTGACAAAGTATTTCTGACTTTATGGGATAGGTCAGAAATAAAAGGAATGGTGCAGTAATAATTATTAGTGTCACTGGATGAAGGGGGTGGTGGTTTAGGGTTGTTTGTGTTAAGGATACGGTTTACAAGGGTTTTAGGGTAGTTATTTATAAGAAGTAGTTGCCTAATTTTCACCTTGACCTCGGTATGGAAGCATTCTGACGTGAGTTTCAGCGCCCGATTTTTTAAATTCACCGCCAAGTTTATCAGTTGATGTCGCGGATGATGTGAATGGTAGTTCAGATATCTTGTTGTAGATGTCGGCTTTTGATACCATTTTGACAAAATGTCACCTTCGTCTTGTCTAATCAGAAGCATGTCAAGAAATGGTATTTTTCCTTCATTCTCAACTTCCATCGTGAACTGTAGGTGGTTGTCGTAGCTGTTGAATACTTGTAGAATGGTTTCTTTTTGGTCAGACGGTATAGCAGTGATGATGTCGTCAACGTACTTCTTGATAAATGGAAGGGAAAAAGGAAGGATGGAGACACAATGCTGTACTAAACGATCCATGACTAGATTAGCGATCACAGGACTCAGGCTGGAACCCATAGCAGTACCAAATTGTTGAAGGTAGAAGGTGCCATTGAAGCAGAAGAAGCTGTTGTTGTACCAGAACTCTATTAATTGTAAGAATTCACTTAGCGGTATGTCTGTTTTCTTACTAATTATATCCCATTTCTCTTCTATCACTTGTAGAATGAGGTTGAGGGGCACATTAGTGAACAACGAGACTACATCTAGTGAAATTAATATGTATCCAGGATCTAGTTTAACAGTCGATTTGTAGGTAGCGAACTCAAAGGAACTCTTCACGTGGAAGTCATCATTTTCTAGTCCGCTAAGTAAACCAGCTAGATACTTGGAGATGTTAGATGTAGGGCCATTGATTCCGGAAACGATCGGACGTAGTGGTAGATCAGTTTTATGAACCTTGATGTTTCCGTAAATGCGTGGTGCAACAGCAGTGTCTTGTGTTAACCTAGTTTTAGTGATTTTATCTATGTAGTTATTGTCATGTAGTTTTTTAATGAGTGAATTGTTTTTGTTTTGTATTTTTGTGGTTAGGTCTTTGTTAACTACTTTATATGTTGTGGAGTCGGATAACAGGTCATTCATTTTGTTGTTGTAGTCTTCGGTGCTAATAGCTACCGTTTTGTTGCCTTTATCTGCTCTGACTATAAGCACTTCTGTGTGATTATTTTTCAGAAATTTCTTCGTTTTATTGTAATCTAGTGTTAAATGTGACATGTTGTTCTTGTCATGTGTTCTGTGTAGATGATTGGTGATGTTATTTGCAACGTTAGCTCTTAAATTATTTTTTAATTCATTATCCGTTGTTGAACTTAGTATGTATTCAACATCAGTAATAAGTCTGTCAACAGGAATTTCATGTGGTTGGTATGGAACAGCAAATTTTGGGCCTAACGCTAATAAGTTTTTGCATTCATTTGGAAACTCTACATTTGTTAGATTTAAGAACCATTCATCTTCTGGAAATAGATTATTATTCGTACGTGTTTTGTTTTTTAGATTACTTAGTTTTTTAATATGTTTGTTTTTAATAGTGTTGTTATGATAGTTGAATTGTCTAGTTAGTGTGCTGTTTATAAATTGTAGATGTACATCGCTGACTTTGTTTAATAATTGATTTAATAGATCTTTGTATTGTTGTTCTAGTTTTTTTAACCGGAAGCAAGCTATTTTTATTTCAGTGTTTAATACTTGTGTTTTAAAATTATTAATCAATTTTGTTATTTTAGATTTAAATGGATGGTCTGAAGTCAGTGACTGTTGTAGGCATTTGAAATTATTTTGAATGTGTGTTGGTATCACCTTATCTTGTCTGCACCTGAGTAGGAAAGTACGTTGATTGATGGCTGCGGCCAGTTGTCTGTTGGCTTTCATCAAGTGCTTTATGGTCTTAGCAACATGTGGGTCATATGTTTGTAAAATTGTATCCATCATTCTGTAAAATAGTCTCCGTAGATTTAAATAGATGGGTTGTTTCTCGACTGGATATTGAATGAATAAAAACAAGATGTTGGAGAAGCAGTCAATTTAATAAAATCACAATAAATACACCAACGTTTCGACTGCGAATCAGTCTTCATCAGGGTGCTGATACAAACAAACAAACAATAAATAAAACATACATATCTCATGGTAAGCAGACTTACATAATTGGTTTTTAAAAAATAAAGAATATCATGTAAAAAATTATTTTACAGAAATCTGTCGTCAAAAAATTATAAAATACACACACAAACATGTTACTTAACAGTCATCAACTAACTGACTTATACAAGAAGTTTCTAGTGAAGTAACAGTACAGAGATGCAAGGAACCACTTTTCAGCCAATCAAGGGCTTGCAGGACAAAACACAGGATTAGACAATAACTTAACTAAAATCATATCACAGCTGAAATATCACCAGAATGTTGAAATGTACACAAATAAAATAATGAATTATTGTAACAATAACTGTCCATAATGTTTTGCTATAATCCCAGAATACATGGAGCTGAGATTTTGGATGTCCGTTTGTGCGTTCAATGATTTTTTATTCCTTTGAATGTGTAGCATTTCCATGGTTAACCTCTTGTTTAGATTCCTTTCAGTGGCAAGTATTGCAGTATTCCCAAAGTCAAAAGTGTGCTTCTCTACCTAACTGTGTTCTACTAAGGCACACTTCGCGCTCAAATTAGATTTTTCACAGTTCCTTTTGTGTTCATTTAATCTGGTACGCAAGTATCGTTTGGTTTGTCCTATGTAAACTTGGTCGCAATCTTTACATGGAATCTTATAAATGATGTTGGATCTTAGCATTGTGTCAATAGGGGTTTTCGTGTTACTGAACAAATTATTGACTGTTTTATACTGTTTGAAGGTAATGTTGATGTCTAGGTGTCGTGACAAAGTATTTCTGACTTTATGGGATAGGTCAGAAATAAAAGGAATGGTGCAGTAATAATTATTAGTGTCACTGGATGAAGGGGGTGGTGGTTTAGGGTTGTTTGTGTTAAGGATACGGTTTACAAGGGTTTTAGGGTAGTTATTTATAAGAAGTAGTTGCCTAATCTTCACCTTGACCTCGGTATGGAAGCATTCTGACGTGAGTTTCAGCGCCCGATTTTTTAAATTCACCGCCAAGTTTATCAGTTGATGTCGCGGATGATGTGAATGGTAGTTCAGATATCTTGTTGTAGATGTCGGCTTTTGATACCATTTTGACAAAATGTCACCTTCGTCTTGTCTAATCAGAAGCATGTCAAGAAATGGTATTTTTCCTTCATTCTCAACTTCCATCGTGAACTGTAGGTGGTTGTCGTAGCTGTTGAATACTTGTAGAATGGTTTCTTTTTGGTCAGACGGTATAGCAGTGATGATGTCGTCAACGTACTTCTTGATAAATGGAAGGGAAAAAGGAAGGATGGAGACACAATGCTGTACTAAACGATCCATGACTAGATTAGCGATCACAGGACTCAGGCTGGAACCCATAGCAGTACCAAATTGTTGAAGGTAGAAGGTGCCATTGAAGCAGAAGAAGCTGTTGTTGTACCAGAACTCTATTAATTGTAAGAATTCACTTAGCGGTATGTCTGTTTTCTTACTAATTATATCCCATTTCTCTTCTATCACTTGTAGAATGAGGTTGAGGGGCACATTAGTGAACAACGAGACTACATCTAGTGAAATTAATATGTATCCAGGATCTAGTTTAACAGTCGATTTGTAGGTAGCGAACTCAAAGGAACTCTTCACGTGGAAGTCATCATTTTCTAGTCCGCTAAGTAAACCAGCTAGATACTTGGAGATGTTAGATGTAGGGCCATTGATTCCGGAAACGATCGGACGTAGTGGTAGATCAGTTTTATGAACCTTGATGTTTCCGTAAATGCGTGGTGCAACAGCAGTGTCTTGTGTTAACCTAGTTTTAGTGATTTTATCTATGTAGTTATTGTCATGTAGTTTTTTAATGAGTGAATTGTTTTTGTTTTGTATTTTTGTGGTTAGGTCTTTGTTAACTACTTTATATGTTGTGGAGTCGGATAACAGGTCATTCATTTTGTTGTTGTAGTCTTCGGTGCTAATAGCTACCGTTTTGTTGCCTTTATCTGCTCTGACTATAAGCACTTCTGTGTGATTATTTTTCAGAAATTTCTTCGTTTTATTGTAATCTAGTGTTAAATGTGACATGTTGTTCTTGTCATGTGTTGTGTGTAGATGATTGGTGATGTTATTTGCAACGTTAGCTCTTAAATTATTTTTAATTCATTATCCGTTGTTGAACTTAGTATGTATTCAACATCAGTAATAAGTCTGTCAACAGGAATTTCATGTGGTTGGTATGGAACAGCAAATTTTGGGCCTAACGCTAATAAGTTTTTGCATTCATTTGGAAACTCTACATTTGTTAGATTTAAGAACCATTCATCTTCTGGAAATAGATTATTATTCGTACGTGTTTTGTTTTTTAGATTACTTAGTTTTTTAATATGTTTGTTTTTAATAGTGTTGTTATGATAGTTGAATTGTCTAGTTAGTGTGCTGTTTATAAATTGTAGATGTACATCGCTGACTTTGTTTAATAATTGATTTAATAGATCTTTGTATTGTTGTTCTAGTTTTTTTAACCGGAAGCAAGCTATTTTTATTTCAGTGTTTAATACTTGTGTTTTAAAATTATTAATCAATTTTGTTATTTTAGATTTAAATGGATGGTCTGAAGTCAGTGACTGTTGTAGGCATTTGAAATTATTTTGAATGTGTGTTGGTATCACCTTATCTTGTCTGCACCTGAGTAGGAAAGTACGTTGATTGATGGCTGCGGCCAGTTGTCTGTTGGCTTTCATCAAGTGCTTTATGGTCTTAGCAACATGTGGGTCATATGTTTGTAAAATTGTATCCATCATTCTGTAAAATAGTCCCCGTAGATTTAAATAGATGGGTTGTTTCTCGACTGGATATTGAATGAATAAAAACAAGATGTTGGAGAAGCAGTCAATTTAATAAAATCACAATAAATACACCAACGTTTCGACTGCGAATCAGTCTTCATCAGGGTGCTGATACAAACAAACAAACAAACAATAAATAAAACATACATATCTCATGGTAAGCAGACTTACATAATTGGTTTTTAAAAAATAAAGAATATCATGTAAAAAATTATTTTACAGAAATCTGTCGTCAAAAAATTATAAAGACTTCAGACCATCCATTTAAATCTAAAATAACAAAATTGATTAATAATTTTAAAACACAAGTATTAAACACTGAAATAAAAATAGCTTGCTTCCGGTTAAAAAAACTAGAACAACAATACAAAGATCTATTAAATCAATTATTAAACAAAGTCAGCGATGTACATCTACAATTTATAAACAGCACACTAACTAGACAATTCAACTATCATAACAACACTATTAAAAACAAACATATTAAAAAACTAAGTAATCTAAAAAACAAAACACGTACGAATAATAATCTATTTCCAGAAGATGAATGGTTCTTAAATCTAACAAATGTAGAGTTTCCAAATGAATGCAAAAACTTATTAGCGTTAGGCCCAAAATTTGCTGTTCCATACCAACCACATGAAATTCCTGTTGACAGACTTATTACTGATGTTGAATACATACTAAGTTCAACAACGGATAATGAATTAAAAAATAATTTAAGAGCTAACGTTGCAAATAACATCACCAATCATCTACACAGAACACATGACAAGAACAACATGTCACATTTAACACTAGATTACAATAAAACGAAGAAATTTCTGAAAAATAATCACACAGAAGTGCTTATAGTCAGAGCAGATAAAGGCAACAAAACGGTAGCTATTAGCACCGAAGACTACAACAACAAAATGAATGACCTGTTATCCGACTCCACAACATATAAAGTAGTTAACAAAGACCTAACCACAAAAATACAAAACAAAAACAATTCACTCATTAAAAAACTACATGACAATAACTACATAGATAAAATCACTAAAACTAGGTTAACACAAGACACTGCTGTTGCACCACGCATTTACGGAAACATCAAGGTTCATAAAACTGATCTACCACTACGTCCGATCGTTTCCGGAATCAATGGCCCTACATCTAACATCTCCAAGTATCTAGCTGGTTTACTTAGCGGACTAGAAAATGATGACTTCCACGTGAAGAGTTCCTTTGAGTTCGCTACCTACAATGGATACATATTAATTTCACTAGATGTAGTCTCGTTGTTCACTAATGTGCCCCTCAACCTCATTCTACAAGTGATAGAAGAGAAATGGGATATAATTAGTAAGAAAACAGACATACCACTAAGTGAATTCTTACAATTAATAGAGTTCTGGTACAACAACAGCTTCTTCTGCTTCAATGGCACCTTCTACCTTCAACAATTTGGTACTGCTATGGGTTCCAGCCTGAGTCCTGTGATCGCTAATCTAGTCATGGATCGTTTAGTACAGCATTGTGTCTCCATCCTTCCTTTTTCCCTTCCATTTATCAAGAAGTACGTTGACGACATCATCACTGCTATACCGTCTGACCAAAAAGAAACCATTCTACAAGTATTCAACAGCTACGACAACCACCTACAGTTCACGATGGAAGTTGAGAATGAAGGAAAAATACCATTTCTTGACATGCTTCTGATTAGACAAGACGAAGGTGACATTTTGTCAAAATGGTATCAAAAGCCGACATCTACAACAAGATATCTGAACTACCATTCACATCATCCGCGACATCAACTGATAAACTTGGCGGTGAATTTAAAAAATCGGGCGCTGAAACTCACGTCAGAATGCTTCCATACCGAGGTCAAGGTGAAGATTAGGCAACTACTTCTTATAAATAACTACCCTAAAACCCTTGTAAACCGTATCCTTAACACAAACAACCCTAAACCACCACCCCCTTCATCCAGTGACACTAATAATTATTACTGCACCATTCCTTTTATTTCTGACCTATCCCATAAAGTCAGAAATACTTTGTCACGACACCTAGACATCAACATTACCTTCAAACAGTATAAAACAGTCAATAATTTGTTCAGTAACACGAAAACCCCTATTGACACAATGCTAAGATCCAACATCATTTATAAGATTCCATGTAAAGATTGCGACCAAGTTTACATAGGACAAACCAAACGATACTTGCGTACCAGATTAAATGAACACAAAAGGAACTGTGAAAAATCTAATTTGAGCGCGAAGTGTGCCTTAGTAGAACACAGTCAGGTAGAGAAGCACACTTTTGACTTTGGGAATACTGCAATACTTGCCACTGAAAGGAATCTAAACAAGAGGTTAACCATGGAAATGCTACACATTCAAAGGAATAAAAAATCATTGAACGCACAAACGGACATCCAAAATCTCAGCTCCATGTATTCTGGGATTATAGCAAAACATTATGGACAGTTATTGTTACAATAATTCATTATTTTATTTGTGTACATTTCAACATTCTGGTGATATTTCAGCTGTGATATGATTTTAGTTAAGTTATTGTCTAATCCTGTGTTTTGTCCTGCAAGCCCTTGATTGGCTGAAAAGTGGTTCCTTGCATCTCTGTACTGTTACTTCACTAGAAACTTCTTGTATAAGTCAGTTAGTTGATGACTGTTAAGTAACATGTTTGTGTGTGTATTTTATAATTTTTTGACGACAGATTTCTGTAAAATAATTTTTTACATGATATTCTTTATTTTTTAAAAACCAATTATGTAAGTCTGCTTACCATGAGATATGTATGTTTTATTTATTGTTTGTTTGTTTGTATCAGCACCCTGATGAAGACTGATTCGCAGTCGAAACGTTGGTGTATTTATTGTGATTTTATTAAATTGACTGCTTCTCCAACATCTTGTTTTTATTCATTCAATATCCAGTCGAGAAACAACCCATCTATTTAAATCTACGGAGACTATTTTACAGAATGATGGATACAATTTTACAAACATATGACCCACATGTTGCTAAGACCATAAAGCACTTGATGAAAGCCAACAGACAACTGGCCGCAGCCATCAATCAACGTACTTTCCTACTCAGGTGCAGACAAGATAAGGTGATACCAACACACATTCAAAATAATTTCAAATGCCTACAACAGTCACTGACTTCAGACCATCCATTTAAATCTAAAATAACAAAATTGATTAATAATTTTAAAACACAAGTATTAAACACTGAAATAAAAATAGCTTGCTTTCGGTTAAAAAAACTAGAACAACAATACAAAGATCTATTAAATCAATTATTAAACAAAGTCAGCGATGTACATCTACAATTTATAAACAGCACACTAACTAGACAATTCAACTATCATAACAACACTATTAAAAACAAACATATTAAAAAACTAAGTAATCTAAAAAACAAAACACGTACGAATAATAATCTATTTCCAGAAGATGAATGGTTCTTAAATCTAACAAATGTAGAGTTTCCAAATGAATGCAAAAACTTATTAGCGTTAGGCCCAAAATTTGCTGTTCCATACCAACCACATGAAATTCCTGTTGACAGACTTATTACTGATGTTGAATACATACTAAGTTCAACAACGGATAATGAATTAAAAAATAATTTAAGAGCTAACGTTGCAAATAACATCACCAATCATCTACACAGAACACATGACAAGAACAACATGTCACATTTAACACTAGATTACAATAAAACGAAGAAATTTCTGAAAAATAATCACACAGAAGTGCTTATAGTCAGAGCAGATAAAGGCAACAAAACGGTAGCTATTAGCACCGAAGACTACAACAACAAAATGAATGACCTGTTATCCGACTCCACAACATATAAAGTAGTTAACAAAGACCTAACCACAAAAATACAAAACAAAAACAATTCACTCATTAAAAAACTACATGACAATAACTACATAGATAAAATCACTAAAACTAGGTTAACACAAGACACTGCTGTTGCACCACGCATTTACGGAAACATCAAGGTTCATAAAACTGATCTACCACTACGTCCGATCGTTTCCGGAATCAATGGCCCTACATCTAACATCTCCAAGTATCTAGCTGGTTTACTTAGCGGACTAGAAAATGATGACTTCCACGTGAAGAGTTCCTTTGAGTTCGCTACCTACAAATCGACTGTTAAACTAGATCCTGGATACATATTAATTTCACTAGATGTAGTCTCGTTGTTCACTAATGTGCCCCTCAACCTCATTCTACAAGTGATAGAAGAGAAATGGGATATAATTAGTAAGAAAACAGACATACCGCTAAGTGAATTCTTACAATTAATAGAGTTCTGGTACAACAACAGCTTCTTCTGCTTCAATGGCACCTTCTACCTTCAACAATTTGGTACTGCTATGGGTTCCAGCCTGAGTCCTGTGATCGCTAATCTAGTCATGGATCGTTTAGTACAGCATTGTGTCTCCATCCTTCCTTTTTCCCTTCCATTTATCAAGAAGTACGTTGACGACATCATCACTGCTATACCGTCTGACCAAAAAGAAACCATTCTACAAGTATTCAACAGCTACGACAACCACCTACAGTTCACGATGGAAGTTGAGAATGAAGGAAAAATACCATTTCTTGACATGCTTCTGATTAGACAAGACGAAGGTGACATTTTGTCAAAATGGTATCAAAAGCCGACATCTACAACAAGATATCTGAACTACCATTCACATCATCCGCGACATCAACTGATAAACTTGGCGGTGAATTTAAAAAATCGGGCGCTGAAACTCACGTCAGAATGCTTCCATACCGAGGTCAAGGTGAAGATTAGGCAACTACTTCTTATAAATAACTACCCTAAAACCCTTGTAAACCGTATCCTTAACACAAACAACCCTAAACCACCATCCCCTTCATCCAGTGACACTAATAATTATTACTGCACCATTCCTTTTATTTCTGACCTATCCCATAAAGTCAGAAATACTTTGTCACGACACCTAGACATCAACATTACCTTCAAACAGTATAAAACAGTCAATAATTTGTTCAGTAACACGAAAACCCCTATTGACACAATGCTAAGATCCAACATCATTTATAAGATTCCATGTAAAGATTGCGACCAAGTTTACATAGGACAAACCAAACGATACTTGCGTACCAGATTAAATGAACACAAAAGGAACTGTGAAAAATCTAATTTGAGCGCGAAGTGTGCCTTAGTAGAACACAGTCAGGTAGAGAAGCACACTTTTGACTTTGGGAATACTGCAATACTTGCCACTGAAAGGAATCTAAACAAGAGGTTAACCATGGAAATGCTACACATTCAAAGGAATAAAAAATCATTGAACGCACAAACGGACATCCAAAATCTCAGCTCCATGTATTCTGGGATTATAGCAAAACATTATGGACAGTTATTGTTACAATAATTCATTATTTTATTTGTGTACATTTCAACATTCTGGTGATATTTCAGCTGTGATATGATTTTAGTTAAGTTATTGTCTAATCCTGTGTTTTGTCCTGCAAGCCCTTGATTGGCTGAAAAGTGGTTCCTTGCATCT
Source organism: Poecilus cupreus (assembly GCA_963942605.1). Taxonomy (NCBI): domain Eukaryota; kingdom Metazoa; phylum Arthropoda; class Insecta; order Coleoptera; family Carabidae; genus Poecilus; species Poecilus cupreus. The sequence continues at coordinate 26,582 of CAWWDY010000360.1, forward strand.
CTGTACTGTTACTTCACTAGAAACTTCTTGTATAAGTCAGTTAGTTGATGACTGTTAAGTAACATGTTTGTGTGTGTATTTTATAATTTTTTGACGACAGATTTCTGTAAAATAATTTTTTACATGATATTCTTTATTTTTTAAAAACCAATTATGTAAGTCTGCTTACCATGAGATATGTATGTTTTATTTATTGTTTGTTTGTTTGTATCAGCACCCTGATGAAGACTGATTCGCAGTCGAAACGTTGGTGTATTTATTGTGATTTTATTAAATTGACTGCTTCTCCAACATCTTGTTTTTATTCATTCAATATCCAGTCGAGAAACAACCCATCTATTTAAATCTACGGAGACTATTTTACAGAATGATGGATACAATTTTACAAACATATGACCCACATGTTGCTAAGACCATAAAGCACTTGATGAAAGCCAACAGACAACTGGCCGCAGCCATCAATCAACGTACTTTCCTACTCAGGTGCAGACAAGATAAGGTGATACCAACACACATTCAAAATAATTTCAAATGCCTACAACAGTCACTGACTTCAGACCATCCATTTAAATCTAAAATAACAAAATTGATTAATAATTTTAAAACACAAGTATTAAACACTGAAATAAAAATAGCTTGCTTCCGGTTAAAAAAACTAGAACAACAATACAAAGATCTATTAAATCAATTATTAAACAAAGTCAGCGATGTACATCTACAATTTATAAACAGCACACTAACTAGACAATTCAACTATCATAACAACACTATTAAAAACAAACATATTAAAAAACTAAGTAATCTAAAAAACAAAACACGTACGAATAATAATCTATTTCCAGAAGATGAATGGTTCTTAAATCTAACAAATGTAGAGTTTCCAAATGAATGCAAAAACTTATTAGCGTTAGGCCCAAAATTTGCTGTTCCATACCAACCACATGAAATTCCTGTTGACAGACTTATTACTGATGTTGAATACATACTAAGTTCAACAACGGATAATGAATTAAAAAATAATTTAAGAGCTAACGTTGCAAATAACATCACCAATCATCTACACAGAACACATGACAAGAACAACATGTCACATTTAACACTAGATTACAATAAAACGAAGAAATTTCTGAAAAATAATCACACAGAAGTGCTTATAGTCAGAGCAGATAAAGGCAACAAAACGGTAGCTATTAGCACCGAAGACTACAACAACAAAATGAATGACCTGTTATCCGACTCCACAACATATAAAGTAGTTAACAAAGACCTAACCACAAAAATACAAAACAAAAACAATTCACTCATTAAAAAACTACATGACAATAACTACATAGATAAAATCACTAAAACTAGGTTAACACAAGACACTGCTGTTGCACCACGCATTTACGGAAACATCAAGGTTCATAAAACTGATCTACCACTACGTCCGATCGTTTCCGGAATCAATGGCCCTACATCTAACATCTCCAAGTATCTAGCTGGTTTACTTAGCGGACTAGAAAATGATGACTTCCACGTGAAGAGTTCCTTTGAGTTCGCTACCTACAAATCGACTGTTAAACTAGATCCTGGATACATATTAATTTCACTAGATGTAGTCTCGTTGTTCACTAATGTGCCCCTCAACCTCATTCTACAAGTGATAGAAGAGAAATGGGATATAATTAGTAAGAAAACAGACATACCGCTAAGTGAATTCTTACAATTAATAGAGTTCTGGTACAACAACAGCTTCTTCTGCTTCAATGGCACCTTCTACCTTCAACAATTTGGTACTGCTATGGGTTCCAGCCTGAGTCCTGTGATCGCTAATCTAGTCATGGATCGTTTAGTACAGCATTGTGTCTCCATCCTTCCTTTTTCCCTTCCATTTATCAAGAAGTACGTTGACGACATCATCACTGCTATACCGTCTGACCAAAAAGAAACCATTCTACAAGTATTCAACAGCTACGACAACCACCTACAGTTCACGATGGAAGTTGAGAATGAAGGAAAAATACCATTTCTTGACATGCTTCTGATTAGACAAGACGAAGGTGACATTTTGTCAAAATGGTATCAAAAGCCGACATCTACAACAAGATATCTGAACTACCATTCACATCATCCGCGACATCAACTGATAAACTTGGCGGTGAATTTAAAAAATCGGGCGCTGAAACTCACGTCAGAATGCTTCCATACCGAGGTCAAGGTGAAGATTAGGCAACTACTTCTTATAAATAACTACCCTAAAACCCTTGTAAACCGTATCCTTAACACAAACAACCCTAAACCACCACCCCCTTCATCCAGTGACACTAATAATTATTACTGCACCATTCCTTTTATTTCTGACCTATCCCATAAAGTCAGAAATACTTTGTCACGACACCTAGACATCAACATTACCTTCAAACAGTATAAAACAGTCAATAATTTGTTCAGTAACACGAAAACCCCTATTGACACAATGCTAAGATCCAACATCATTTATAAGATTCCATGTAAAGATTGCGACCAAGTTTACATAGGACAAACCAAACGATACTTGCGTACCAGATTAAATGAACACAAAAGGAACTGTGAAAAATCTAATTTGAGCGCGAAGTGTGCCTTAGTAGAACACAGTCAGGTAGAGAAGCACACTTTTGACTTTGGGAATACTGCAATACTTGCCACTGAAAGGAATCTAAACAAGAGGTTAACCATGGAAATGCTACACATTCAAAGGAATAAAAAATCATTGAACGCACAAACGGACATCCAAAATCTCAGCTCCATGTATTCTGGGATTATAGCAAAACATTATGGACAGTTATTGTTACAATAATTCATTATTTTATTTGTGTACATTTCAACATTCTGGTGATATTTCAGCTGTGATATGATTTTAGTTAAGTTATTGTCTAATCCTGTGTTTTGTCCTGCAAGCCCTTGATTGGCTGAAAAGTGGTTCCTTGCATCTCTGTACTGTTACTTCACTAGAAACTTCTTGTACAAGTCAGTTAGTTGATGACTGTTAAGTAACATGTTTGTGTGTGTATTTTATAATTTTTTGACGACAGATTTCTGTAAAATAATTTTTTACATGATATTCTTTATTTTTTAAAAACCAATTATGTAAGTCTGCTTACCATGAGATATGTATGTTTTATTTATTGTTTGTTTGTTTGTATCAGCACCCTGATGAAGACTGATTCGCAGTCGAAACGTTGGTGTATTTATTGTGATTTTATTAAATTGACTGCTTCTCCAACATCTTGTTTTTATTCATTCAATATCCAGTCGAGAAACAACCCATCTATTTAAATCTACGGAGACTATTTTACAGAATGATGGATACAATTTTACAAACATATGACCCACATGTTGCTAAGACCATAAAGCACTTGATGAAAGCCAACAGACAACTGGCCGCAGCCATCAATCAACGTACTTTCCTACTCAGGTGCAGACAAGATAAGGTGATACCAACACACATTCAAAATAATTTCAAATGCCTACAACAGTCACTGACTTCAGACCATCCATTTAAATCTAAAATAACCAAATTGATTAATAATTTTAAAACACAAGTATTAAACACTGAAATAAAAATAGCTTGCTTCCGGTTAAAAAAACTAGAACAACAATACAAAGATCTATTAAATCAATTATTAAACAAAGTCAGCGATGTACATCTACAATTTATAAACAGCACACTAACTAGACAATTCAACTATCATAACAACACTATTAAAAACAAACATATTAAAAAACTAAGTAATCTAAAAAACAAAACACGTACGAATAATAATCTATTTCCAGAAGATGAATGGTTCTTAAATCTAACAAATGTAGAGTTTCCAAATGAATGCAAAAACTTATTAGCGTTAGGCCCAAAATTTGCTGTTCCATACCAACCACATGAAATTCCTGTTGACAGACTTATTACTGATGTTGAATACATACTAAGTTCAACAACGGATAATGAATTAAAAAATAATTTAAGAGCTAACGTTGCAAATAACATCACCAATCATCTACACAGAACACATGACAAGAACAACATGTCACATTTAACACTAGATTACAATAAAACGAAGAAATTTCTGAAAAATAATCACACAGAAGTGCTTATAGTCAGAGCAGATAAAGGCAACAAAACGGTAGCTATTAGCACCGAAGACTACAACAACAAAATGAATGACCTGTTATCCGACTCCACAACATATAAAGTAGTTAACAAAGACCTAACCACAAAAATACAAAACAAAAACAATTCACTCATTAAAAAACTACATGACAATAACTACATAGATAAAATCACTAAAACTAGGTTAACACAAGACACTGCTGTTGCACCACGCATTTACGGAAACATCAAGGTTCATAAAGGTTACTTCACTAGAAACTTCTTGTATAAGTCAGTTAGTTGATGACTGTTAAGTAACATGTTTGTGTGTGTATTTTATAATTTTTTGACGACAGATTTCTGTAAAATAATTTTTTACATGATATTCTTTATTTTTTAAAAACCAATTATGTAAGTCTGCTTACCATGAGATATGTATGTTTTATTTATTGTTTGTTTGTTTGTATCAGCACCCTGATGAAGACTGATTCGCAGTCGAAACGTTGGTGTATTTATTGTGATTTTATTAAATTGACTGCTTCTCCAACATCTTGTTTTTATTCATTCAATATCCAGTCGAGAAACAACCCATCTATATTAACTCTTATACACGACAGAAACATGAATATGACAGTTTAAATACTTGAAAACGGTGTTTTGTATGCTTTTGCATGCTTAAAACAGCATTTTTATCTTGCTTTCACCAACATTAGCTATTACACACGACAAAAACATGGATATGGCAGTTCAAATAATTGAAAACGGTGTTTTGTATGCTTTTGCGTGCTTAAAACAGCATTTTTGTCTTGCTTTCACCAACAATAGCTATTATACACAACATAAACATGAATATGACAGTTTAAATACTTGAAAACAGCATTTTGTATGTTTTTGCAAGCTGAAAACAGCTATTTTATCATGATTTTGTAAACATAAGCCATTACACACGACATATACATGAATATGACAGTTTAAATACTTGAAAACGGTGTTTTGTATGCTTTTGCATGCTTAAATCAGCATATTTATCTTGCTTTCACCAACATTACCTATTATACACGACAGAAACATGAATATGACAGTTTAAATACTTGAAAACAGCATTTTGTATGTTTTTGCAAGCTGAAAACAGCTATTTTATCTTGATTTTGCAAACATTAGCCATTACACACGACATATACATGAATATGACAGTTTATATACTTGAAAACGGTGTTTTGTATGTTTTTGCATGCTTAAAACAGCATTTTTATTTTGCTTTTACCAACATTAGCTATTATACTCGACAGAAACATGAATATGACAGTTTAAATACTTGAAAGTAGCATTTTGTATGTTTTTGCAAGCTGAAAACAGCTATTTTATCTTGATTCTGCAAACATAAGCCGTTACACACGACATATACATGAATATGACAGTTTAAATAATTAAAAACGGTGTTTTGTATGCTTTTGCATGCTTAAAACAGCATTTTTGTCTTGCTTTCACCAACATTAGCTATTATACACGACATAAACATGAATATGACAGTTTAAATACTTGAAAACAGCATTTTGTATGTTTTTGCAAGCTGAAAACAGCTATTTTATCTTGATTTTGTAAACATAAGCCACTACACACGACATATACATGAATATGACACTTTAAATACTTGAAAACGGTGTTTTGTATGCTTTTGCATGCTTAAAACAGCATTTTTATCTTGCTTTCACCAACATTAGCTATTATACACGACAGAAACATGAATATGACAGTTTAAATACTTGAAAACGGTGTTTTGAATGCTTTTGCATGCTTAAAACAACATTTTTATCTTGCTTTCACCAACATTAGCTATTATACACAACAGAAACATGAATATGACAGTTTAAATACTTGAAAACATCATTTTGTATGTTTTTGCAAGCTGAAAACAGCTATTTTATCTTGATTTTGCAAACATAAGCCATTACATACGACATATACATGAATATGACAGTTTGAATACTTGAAAACGGTGTTTTGTATGCTTTTGCATGCTTAGAACAGCATTTTTATCTTGCTTTCACCAACATTAGCTATTATACACGACAGAAACATGAATATGACAGTTATATACTTGAAAACGGTGTTTTGTATGCTTTTGCATGCTTAAATCAGCATTTTTATCTTGCTTTCACCAACATTAGCTATTATACACGACAGAAACATAAATATGACAGTTTAAATACTTGAAAACAGCATTTTGTATGTTTTTGCAAGCTGAAAACCGCTATTTTATCTTGATTTTGCAAACATTAGCCATACACACGACATATACATGAATATGACAGTTTATATACTTGAAAACGGTGTTTTGTATGCTTTTGCATGCTTAAAACAGCATTTTTATTTAGCTTTCACCAACATTAGCTATTATACACGACAGAAACATGAATATGACAGTTTAAATACTTGAAAACAGCATTTTGTATGTTTTTGCAAGCTGAAAACCGCTATTTTATCTTGATTTTGCAAACATTAGACATTACACACGACATATACATGAATATGACAGTTTGAATACTTGAAAACGGTGTTTTGTATGCTTTTGCATGCTTAAAACAGCATTTTTATCTTGCTTTCACCAACATTAGCTATTATACACGACAGAAACATGAATATGACAGTTTAAATACTTGAAAACAGCATTTTGTATGTTTTTGCAAGCTGAAAACCGCTATTTTATCTTGATTTTGCAAACATTAGACATTACACACGACATATACATGAATATGACAGTTTATATACTTGGAAACGGTGTTTTGTATGCTTTTGCATGCTTAAAACAGCATTTTTATCTTGCGTTCACCAACATTAGCTATTATACACGACAGAAACATGGATATGACAGTTTAAATACTTTAAAACAGCATTTTGTATGTTTTTGCAAGCTGAAAACAGCTATTTTATCTTGATTTTGCAAACATAAGCCATTACACACGACATATACATGAATATGACAGTTTAAATACTTGAAAACGGTGTTTTGTATGCTTTTGCATGCTTAAAACAGCATTTTTATCTTGCTTTCACAAACATTAGCTATTATACACGACAGAAACATGAATATGACAGTTTAAATACTTGAAAACAGCATTTTATATGTTTTTGCAAGCTGAAAACCGCTATTTTATCTTGATTTTGCAAACATTAGACATTACACACGACATATACATTAATATGACAGTTTATATACTTGGAAACGGTGTTTTGTATGCTTTTGCATGCTTAAAACAGCATTTTTATCTTGCGTTCACCAACATTAGCTATTATACACGACAGAAACATGGATATGACAGTTTAAATACTTTAAAACAGCATTTTGTATGTTTTTGCAAGCTGAAAACAGCTATTTTATCTTGATTTTGCAAACATAAGCCATTACACACGACATATACATGAATATGACAGTTTAAATACTTGAAAACGGTGTTTTGTATGCTTTTGCATGCTTAAAACAGCATTTTTATCTTGCTTTCACAAACATTAGCTATTATACACGACAGAAACATGAATATGACAGTTTAAATACTTGAAAACAGCATTTTATATGTTTTTGCAAGCTGAAAACAGCTATTTTATCTTGATATTGCAAACATTAGCCATTACACAAGACATATACATGAATATGACAGTTTATATACTTGAAAACGGTGTTTTGTATGCTTTTGCATGCTTAAAACAGCATTTTTATCTTGCTTTCACCAACATTAGCTATTATACACGACAGAAACATGGATATGACAGTTTAAATACTTTAAAACAGCATTTTGTATGTTTTTGCAAGCTGAAAACAGCTATTTTATCTTGATTTTGCAAACATAAGCCATTACACACGACATATACATGAATATGACAGTTTAAATACTTGAAAACGGTGTTTTGTATGCTTTTGCATGCTTAAAACAGCATTTTTATCTTGCTTTCACAAACATTAGCTCTTATACACGACACAAACATGAATATGACAGTTTTATACTTGAAAACGGTGTTTTGTATGCTTTTGCATGCTTAAAACAACATTTTTATCTTGCTTTCACCAACATTAACTATTATACAATACAGAAACATGAATATGACAGTTTAAATACTTGAAAACGGTGTTTTGTATGCTTTTGCATGCTTAAAACAGCATTTTTATCTTGCTTTCACCAACATTAGCTATTACACACGACAAAAACATGGATATGGCAGTTTAAATAATTGAAAACGGTGTTTTGTATGCTTTTGCATGCTTAAAACAGCATTTTTGTCTTGCTTTCACCAACATTAGCTATTATACACGACATAAACATGAATATGACAGTTTAAATACTTGAAAACAGCATTTTGTATGTTTTTGCAAGCTGAAAACAGCTATTTTATCTTGATTTTGTAAACATAAGCCATTACACACGACATATACATGAATATGACACTTTAAATACTTGAAAACGGTGTTTTGTATGCTTTTGCATGCTTAAAACAGCATTTTTATCTTGCTTTCACCAACATTAGCTATTATACACGACAGAAACATGAATATGACAGTTTAAATACTTGAAAACGGTGTTTTGTATGCTTTTGCATGCTTAAAACAGCATTTTTATCTTGCTTTCACCAACATTAGCTATTATACACAACAGAAACATGAATATGACAGTTTAAATACTTGAAAACAGCATTTTGTATGTTTTGCAAGCTGAAAAAAGCTATTTTATCTTGATTTTGTAAACATAAGCCACTACACACGACATATACATGAATATGACAGTTTAAATACTTGAAAACGGTGTATTGTATGCTTTTGCATGCTTAAAACAGTATTTTTATATTGCTTTCACCAACACTAGCTATTATACACGACAGAAACATGAATATGACAGTTTAAATACTTAAAAACGGTGTTTTGTATGCTTTTGCATGCTGAAAACAGCTATTTTATCTTGATTTTGCAAACATAAGCCATTACACACGACATATACATGAATATGACAGTTTAAATACTTGAAAACGGTGTTTTGTATGCTTTTGCATGCTTAAAACAGCATTTTTATCTTGCTTTCACCAACATTAGCTATTATACACAACAGAAACATGAATATGACAGTTTAAATACTTGAAAACAGCATTTTGTATGTTTTTGCAAGCTGAAAACAGCCATTTTATCTTGATTCTGCAAACATAAGCCATTACGCACGACATATACATCAATATGACATAAAAACAATTTCTGGATTTCAGTCACAAATTAAAAATTTTATTCCAACCTCGACCGGTTTCTACCCCACTTGGGTCTTCTTCAGGAGGTGAAAGTCAAAACATTAAAAATAAATTTGTCAAAGATAAAAACATTTTAAAACAATAAATAATTAATAAATAATTAAAATCGGACATCGTACTTAACAAAAATCATTTTTTTTAATTACGATGTCCGATTTTAATAATTTATTAATTATTTATTGTTTTAAAATGTTTTTATCTTTGACAAATTTATTTTTAATGTTTTGACTTTCACCTCCTGAAGAAGACCCAAGTGGGGTAGAAACCGGTCGAGGTTGGAATAAAATTTTTAATTTGTGACTGAAATCCAGAAATTGTTTTTATTTCAATACAAATCACAGTCAAGAAGCGTACATATTATGAATATGACAGTTTAAATAATTGAAAACGGTATTTTGTATGCTTTTGCACGCTTAAAACAGCATTTTTGTCTTGCTTTCACTAACATTAGCTATTATACACGACATAAACATGAATAGGACAGTTTAAATACTTGAAAACAGCATTTTGTATGTTTTTGCAAGCTGAAAACAGCTATTTTATCTTGATTTTGTGAACATAAGCCACTACACACGACATATACATGAATATGACAGTTTAAATACTTGAAAACGGTGTTTTGTATGCTTTTGCATGCTTAAAACAGTATTTTTATCTTGCTTTCACCAACATTAGCTATTATACACGACAGAAACATGAATATGACAGTTTAAATACTTGAAAACGGTGTTTTGTATGCTTTTGCATGCTTAGAACAGCATTTTTATCTTGCTTTCACCAACATTAGCTATTACACACGACAAAAACATGGATATGGCAGTTCAAATAATTGAAAACGGTGTTTGGTATGCTTTTGCGTGCTTAAAACAGCATTTTTGTCTTGCTTTCACCAACAATAGCTATTATACACAACATAAACATGAATATGACAGTTTAAATACTTGAAAACAGCATTTTGTATGTTTTTGCAAGCTGAAAACCGCTATTTTATCTTGATTTTGCAAACATTAGACATTACACACGACATATACATGAATATGACAGTTTATATACTTGGAAACGGTGTTTTGTATGCTTTTGCATGCTTAAAACAGCATTTTTATCTTGCGTTCACCAACATTAGCTATTATACACGACAGAAACATGGATATGACAGTTTAAATACTTTAAAACAGCATTTTGTATGTTTTTGCAAGCTGAAAACAGCTATTTTATCTTGATTTTGCAAACATAAGCCATTACACACGACATATACATGAATATGACAGTTTAAATACTTGAAAACGGTGTTTTGTATGCTTTTGCATGCTTAAAACAGCATTTTTATCTTGCTTTCACAAACATTAGCTATTATACACGACAGAAACATGAATATGACAGTTTAAATACTTGAAAACAGCATTTTATATGTTTTTGCAAGCTGAAAACAGCTATTTTATCTTGATATTGCAAACATTAGCCATTACACAAGACATATACATGAATATGACAGTTTATATACTTGAAAACGGTGTTTTGTATGCTTTTGCATGCTTAAAACAGCATTTTTATCTTGCTTTCACCAACATTAGCTATTATACACGACAGGAACATGGATATGACAGTTTAAATACTTTAAAACAGCATTTTGTATGTTTTTGCAAGCTGAAAACAGCTATTTTATCTTGATTTTGCAAACATAAGCCATTACACACGACATATACATGAATATGACAGTTTAAATACTTGAAAACGGTGTTTTGTATGCTTTTGCATGCTTAAAACAGCATTTTTATCTTGCTTTCACAAACATTAGCTCTTATACACGACACAAACATGAATATGACAGTTTTATACTTGAAAACGGTGTTTTGTATGCTTTTGCATGCTTAAAACAACATTTTTATCTTGCTTTCACCAACATTAACTATTATACAATACAGAAACATGAATATGACAGTTTAAATACTTGAAAACGGTGTTTTGTATGCTTTTGCATGCTTAAAACAGCATTTTTATCTTGCTTTCACCAACATTAGCTATTACACACGACAAAAACATGGATATGGCAGTTTAAATAATTGAAAACGGTGTTTTGTATGCTTTTGCATGCTTAAAACAGCATTTTTGTCTTGCTTTCACCAACATTAGCTATTATACACGACATAAACATGAATATGACAGTTTAAATACTTGAAAACAGCATTTTGTATGTTTTTGCAAGCTGAAAACAGCTATTTTATCTTGATTTTGTAAACATAAGCCATTACACACGACATATACATGAATATGACACTTTAAATACTTGAAAACGGTGTTTTGTATGCTTTTGCATGCTTAAAACAGCATTTTTATCTTGCTTTCACCAACATTAGCTATTATACACGACAGAAACATGAATATGACAGTTTAAATACTTGAAAACGGTGTTTTGTATGCTTTTGCATGCTTAAAACAGCATTTTTATCTTGCTTTCACCAACATTAGCTATTATACACAACAGAAACATGAATATGACAGTTTAAATACTTGAAAACAGCATTTTGTATGTTTTGCAAGCTGAAAAAAGCTATTTTATCTTGATTTTGTAAACATAAGCCACTACACACGACATATACATGAATATGACAGTTTAAATACTTGAAAACGGTGTATTGTATGCTTTTGCATGCTTAAAACAGTATTTTTATATTGCTTTCACCAACACTAGCTATTATACACGACAGAAACATGAATATGACAGTTTAAATACTTAAAAACGGTGTTTTGTATGCTTTTGCATGCTGAAAACAGCTATTTTATCTTGATTTTGCAAACATAAGCCATTACACACGACATATACATGAATATGACAGTTTAAATACTTGAAAACGGTGTTTTGTATGCTTTTGCATGCTTAAAACAGCATTTTTATCTTGCTTTCACCAACATTAGCTATTATACACAACAGAAACATGAATATGACAGTTTAAATACTTGAAAACAGCATTTTGTATGTTTTTGCAAGCTGAAAACAGCCATTTTATCTTGATTCTGCAAACATAAGCCATTACGCACGACATATACATCAATATGACATAAAAACAATTTCTGGATTTCAGTCACAAATTAAAAATTTTATTCCAACCTCGACCGGTTTCTACCCCACTTGGGTCTTCTTCAGGAGGTGAAAGTCAAAACATTAAAAATAAATTTGTCAAAGATAAAAACATTTTAAAACAATAAATAATTAATAAATAATTAAAATCGGACATCGTACTTAACAAAAATCATTTTTTTAAAGTACGATGTCCGATTTTAATAATTTATTAATTATTTATTGTTTTAAAATGTTTTTATCTTTGACAAATTTATTTTTAATGTTTTGACTTTCACCTCCTGAAGAAGACCCAAGTGGGGTAGAAACCGGTCGAGGTTGGAATAAAATTTTTAATTTGTGACTGAAATCCAGAAATTGTTTTTATTTCAATACAAATCACAGTCAAGAAGCGTACATATTATGAATATGACAGTTTAAATAATTGAAAACGGTATTTTGTATGCTTTTGCACGCTTAAAACAGCATTTTTGTCTTGCTTTCACTAACATTAGCTATTATACACGACATAAACATGAATAGGACAGTTTAAATACTTGAAAACAGCATTTTGTATGTTTTTGCAAGCTGAAAACAGCTATTTTATCTTGATTTTGTGAACATAAGCCACTACACACGACATATACATGAATATGACAGTTTAAATACTTGAAAACGGTGTTTTGTATGCTTTTGCATGCTTAAAACAGTATTTTTATCTTGCTTTCACCAACATTAGCTATTATACACGACAGAAACATGAATATGACAGTTTAAATACTTGAAAACGGTGTTTTGTATGCTTTTGCATGCTTAGAACAGCATTTTTATCTTGCTTTCACCAACATTAGCTATTACACACGACAAAAACATGGATATGGCAGTTCAAATAATTGAAAACGGTGTTTGGTATGCTTTTGCGTGCTTAAAACAGCATTTTTGTCTTGCTTTCACCAACAATAGCTATTATACACAACATAAACATGAATATGACAGTTTAAATACTTGAAAACAGCATTTTGTATGTTTTTGCAAGCTGAAAACAGCTATTTTATCTTGATTTTGCAAACATTAGCCATTACACACGACATATACATGAATATGACAGTTTATATACTTGAAAACGGTGTTTTGTATGCTTTTGCATGCTTAAAACAGCATTTTTATCTTGCTTTTACCAACATTAGCTATTATACTCGACAGAAACATGAATATGACAGTTTAAATACTTGAAAACAGCATTTTGTATGTTTTTGCAAGCTGAAAACAGCTATTTTATCTTGATTCTGCAAACATAAGCCGTTACACACGACATATACATGAATATGACAGTTTAAATAATTGAAAACGGTGTTCTGTATGCTTTTGCATGCTTAAAACAGCATTTTTGTCTTGCTTTCACCAACATTAGCTATTATACACGACATAAACATGAATATGACAGTTTAAATACTTGAAAACAGCATTTTGTATGTTTTTGCAAGCTGAAAACAGCTATTTTATCTTGATTTTGTAAACATAAGCCACTACACACGACATATACATGAAAATGACACTTTAAATACTTGAAAACGGTGTTTTGTATGCTTTTGCATGCTTAAAACAGCATTTTTATCTTGCTTTCACCAACATTAGCTATTATACACGACAGAAACATTAATATGACAGTTTAAATACTTGAAAACGGTGTTTTGTATGCTTTTGCATGCTTAAAACAACATTTTTATCTTGCTTTCACCAACATTAGCTATTATACACAACAGAAACATGAATATGACAGTTTAAATACTTGAAAACATCATTTTGTATGTTTTGCAAGCTGAAAACAGCTATTTTATCTTGTTTTTGCAAACATAAGCCATTACATACGACATATACATGAATATGACAGTTTGAATACTTGAAAACGGTGTTTTGTATGCTTTTGCATGCTTAAAACAGCATTTTTATCTTGCTTTCACCAACATTAGCTATTATACACGACAGAAACATGAATATGACAGTTTAAATACTTGAAAACGGTGTTTTGTATGCTTTTGCATGCTTAGAACAGCATTTTTATCTTGCTTTCACCAACATTAGCTATTACACACGACAAAAACATGGATATGGCAGTTCAAATAATTGAAAACGGTGTTTTGTATGCTTTTGCGTGCTTAAAACAGCATTTTTGTCTTGCTTTCACCAACAATAGCTATTATACACAACATAAACATGAATATGACAGTTTAAATACTTGAAAACAGCATTTTGTATGTTTTTGCAAGCTGAAAACAGCTATTTTATCATGATTTTGTAAACATAAGCCATTACACACGACATATACATGAATATGACAGTTTAAATACTTGAAAACGGTGTTTTGTATGCTTTTGCATGCTTAAATCAGCATATTTATCTTGCTTTCACCAACATTACCTATTATACACGACAGAAACATGAATATGACAGTTTAAATACTTGAAAACAGCATTTTGTATGTTTTTGCAAGCTGAAAACAGCTATTTTATCTTGATTTTGCAAAACATTGGCCATTACACACGACATATACATGAATATGACAGTTTATATACTTGAAAACGGTGTTTTGTATGCTTTTGCATGCTTAAAATAGCATTTTTATCTTGCTTTTACCAACATTAGCTATTATACTCGACAGAAACATGAATATGACAGTTTAAATACTTGAAAACAGCATTTTGTATGTTTTTGCAAGCTGAAAACAGCTATTTTATCTTGATTCTGCAAACATAAGCCGTTACACACGACATATACATGAATATGACAGTTTAAATAATTGAAAACGGTGTTTTGTATGCTTTTGCATGCTTAAAACAGCATTTTTGTCTTGCTTTCACCAACATTAGCTATTATACACGACATAACATGAATATGACAGTTTAAATACTTGAAAACAGCATTTTGTATGTTTTTGCAAGCTGAAAACAGCTATTTTATCTTGATTTTGTAAACATAAGCCACTACACACGACATATACATGAAAATGACACTTTAAATACTTGAAAACGGTGTTTTGTATGCTTTTGCATGCTTAAAACAGCATTTTTATCTTGCTTTCACCAACATTAGCTATTATACACGACAGAAACATGAATATGACAGTTTAAATACTTGAAAACGGTGTTTTGTATGCTTTTGCATGCTTAAAACAACATTTTTATCTTGCTTTCACCAACATTAGCTATTATACACAACAGAAACATGAATATGACAGTTTAAATACTTGAAAACATCATTTTGTATGTTTTTGCAAGCTGAAAACAGCTATTTTATCTTGTTTTTGCAAACATAAGCCATTACATACGACATATACATGAATATGACAGTTTGAATACTTGAAAACGGTGTTTTGTATGCTTTTGCATGCTTAAAACAGCATTTTTATCTTGCTTTCACCAACATTAGCTATTATACACGACAGAAACATGAATATGACAGTTTAAATACTTGAAAACGGTGTTTTGTATGCTTTTGCATGCTTAAATCAGCATTTTTATCTTGCTTTCACCAACATTAGCTATTATACACGACAGAAACATGAATATGACAGTTTAAATACTTGAAAACAGCATTTTGAATGTTTTTGCAAGCTGAAAACCGCTATTTTATCTTGATATTGCAAACATTAGCCATACACACGACATAAACATGAATATGACAGTTTATATAATTGAAAACGGTGTTTTGTATGCTTTTGCATGCTTAAAACAGCATTTTTGTCTTGCTTTCACCAACATTAGCTATTATACACGACATAAACAAGAATATGACAGTTTAAATACTTGAAAACAGCATTTTGTATGTTTTTGCAAGCTGAAAACAGCTATTTTATCTTGATTTTGTAAACATAAGCTACTACACATGACATAAACATGAATATGACAGTTTAAATACTTGAAAACGGTGTTTTGTATGCTTTTGCATGCTTAAAACAGCATTTTTGTCTTGCTTTCACCAACATTAGCTATTATACACGACATAAACAAGAATATGACAGTTTAAATACTTGAAAACAGCATTTTGTATGTTTTTGCAAGCTGAAAACAGCAATTTTATCTTGATTTTGTAAACATAAGCCACTACACATGACATAAACATGAATATGACAGTTTAAATACTTGAAAACGGTGTTTTGTATGCTTTTGCATGCTTAAAACAGTATTTTTATCTTGCTTTCACCAACATTAGCTATTATACACGACAGAAACATGAATATGACAGATTAAATACTTGAAAACTGTGTTTTGTATGCTTTTGCATGCTTAAAACAGCATTTTTATCTTGCTTTCACCAACATTAGCTATTATACACGACAGAAACATGAATATGACAGTTTAAATACTTGAAAACAGCATTTTGTATGTTTTTGCAAGCTGAAAACCGCTATTTTATCTTGATTTTGCAAACATTAGACATTACACACGACATATACATGAATATGACAGTTTATATACTTGGAAACGGTGTTTTGTATGCTTTTGCATGCTTAAAACAGCATTTTTTATCTTGCTTTCACCAACATTAGCTATTATACACGACAGAAACATGAATATGACAGTTTAAATACTTGAAAACAGCATTTTGTATGTTTTTGCAAGCTGAAAACCGCTATTTTATCTTGATTTTGCAAACATTAGACATTACACACGACATATACATGAATATGACAGTTTATATACTTGGAAACGGTGTTTTGTATGCTTTTGCATGCTTAAAACAGCATTTTTATCTTGCTTTCACCAACATTAGCTATTATACACGACAGAAACATGGATATGACAGTTTAAATACTTTAAAACAGCATTTTGTATGTTTTTGCAAGCTGAAAACAGCTATTTTATCTTGATTTTGCAAACATAAGCCATTACACACGACATATACATGAATATGACAGTTTAAATACTTGAAAACGGTGTTTTGTATGCTTTTGCATGCTTAGAACAGCATTTTTATCTTGCTTTCACCAACATTAGCTATTATACACGACAGAAACATGAATATTACAGTTTAAATACTTGAAAACAGCATTTTGTATGTTTTTGCAAGCTGAAAACCGCTATTTTATCTTGATTTTGCAAACATTAGCCATTACACACGACATATACATGAATATGACTGTTTATATACTTGAAAACGGTGTTTGAATGCTTTTGCATGCTTAAAACAGCATTTTTATCTTGCTTTCACCAACATTAGCTATTATACACGACAGAAACATGGATATGACAGTTTAAATACTTTAAAACAGCATTTTGTATGTTTTCGCAAGCTGAAAACAGCTATTTTATCTTGATTTTGCAAACATAAGCCATTACACACGACATATACATGAATATGACAGTTTAAATACTTGAAAACGGTGTTTTGTATGCTTTTGCATGCTTAAAACAGCATTTTTATCTTGCTTTCACAAACATTAGCTATTATACACGACAGAAACATGAATATGACAGTTTAAATACTTGAAAACAGCATTTTGTATGTTTTTGCAAGCTGAAAACAGCTATTTTATCTTGATTTTGCAAACATTAGCCATTACACAAGACATATACATGAATATGTCAGTTTATATACTTGAAAACGGTGTTTTGTATGCTTTTGCATGCTTAAAACAGCATTTTTATCTTGCTTTCACCAACATTAGCTATTATACACGACAGAAACATGGATATGACAGTTTAAATACTTTAAAACAGCATTTTGTATGTTTTTGCAAGCTGAAAACAGCTATTTTATCTTGATTTTGCAAACATAAGCCATTACACACGACATATACATGAATATGACAGTTTAAATACTTGAAAACGGTGTTTTGTATGCTTTTGCATGCTTAAAACAGCATTTTTATCTTGCTTTCACAAACATTAGCTCTTATACACGACACAAACATGAATATGACAGTTTTATACTTGAAAACGGTGTTTTGTATGCTTTTGCATGCTTAAAACAACATTTTTATCTTGCTTTCACCAACATTAACTATTATACAATACAGAAACATGAATATGACAGTTTAAATACTTGAAAACGGTGTTTTGTATGCTTTTGCATGCTTAAAACAGAATTTTTATCTTGCTTTCACCAACATTAGCTATTACACACGACAAAAACATGGATATGGCAGTTTAAATAATTGAAAACTGTGTTTTGTATGCTTTTGCATGCTTAAAACAGCATTTTTGTCTTGCTTTCACCAACATTAGCTATTATACACGACATAAACATGAATATGACAGTTTAAATACTTGAAAACAGCATTTTGTATGTTTTGCAAGCTGAAAAAAAGCTATTTTATCTTGATTTTGTAAACATAAGCCACTACACACGACATATACATGAATATGACAGTTTAAATACTTGAAAACGGTGTTTTGTATGCTTTTGCATGCTTAAAACAGTATTTTTATATTGCTTTCACCAACACTAGCTATTATACACGACAGAAACATGAATATGACAGTTTAAATACTTGAAAACGGTGTTTTGTATGCTTTTGCATGCTGAAAACAGCTATTTTATCTTGATTTTACAAACATAAGCCATTACACACGACATATACATGAATATGACAGTTTAAATACTTGAAAACGGTGTTTTGTATGCTTTTGCATGCTT
>CAWWDY010000361.1:0-42000 GCA_963942605.1 Poecilus cupreus
TTTGCTAACATAAGCCATTACACACGACATATACATGAATATGACAGTTTAAATACTTGACAACGGTGTTTTGTATGCTTTTGCATGCTTAAAACAGCAATTTTATCATGATTTTACCAACATTAGCCATTATACATGACAGAAACATGAATATTACAGTTTAAATACTTGAAAACAGCATTTTGTATGTTTTTGCAAGCTGAAAACAGCTGTTTTATCTTGATTTTGCAAACATAAGCCATTACACACGACATATACATGAATATGACAGTTTAAATACTTGAAAACAGCATTTTTTATGTTTTTGCAAGCTGAAAACATCTATTTTATCTTGATTTTGCAAACATAAGCCATTACACACGACATATACATGAATATGACAGTTTAAATACTTGAAAACGGTATTTTGTATGCTTTTGAATGCTTAAAACAGCAGTTTTATCTTGATTTTACCAACATTAGTCATTATAAACGACAGAAACATGAATATGACAGTTTAAATACTTGAAAACAGCATTTTGTATGTTTTTGCAAGCTGAAAACAGCTATTTTATCTTGATTTTGCAAACATAAGCCATTACACACGACATATACATAAATATGACAGTTTAAATACTTGAAAACGGTGTTTTGAACACTTTTGAATGTTTAAAACAACAGTTTTATCTTGATTTCACCAACATTAGCCATTATACACGACAAAAACATGAATATTACAGTTTAAATACTTGAAAACAGCATTTTGTATGTTTTTGCAAGCTGAAAACAGCTGTTTTGTCTTGATTTTGCAAACATAAGCCATTACACACGACATATACATGAATATGACAGTTTAAATACTTGAAAACCGTGTTTTGTATGCTTTTACATGCTTAAAACAGCAATTTTATCTTGATTTCACCAACATTAGCCATTATACACGACAGAAACATGAATATTACAGTTTAAATACTTGAAAACGGTGTTTTGTATGCTTTTGCATGGTTAAAACATTAATTTTATCTTCATTTTACCAACATTAGCCATTATATACGACAGAAACATGAATATGACAGTTTAAATACTTGAAAACAGCATTTTGTATGTTTTTGCAAGCTTAAAACAGCTGTTTTATCTTGATTTTGCAAACATAAGCCATTACACATGACATATACATGAATATGACAGTTTAAATACTTGAAAACGGTGTTTTGTTTGCTTTTGCATGCTTAAAACAGCAATTTTATCTTGATTTCACCAACATTAGCCATTATACACGAAAGAAACTTGAATATGACAGTTTAAATATTTGAAAACAGCATTATGTATGTTTTTGCAAGCTAAGAACAGCAATTTTATCTTGTTTTTGCAAACATAAGCCATTACACACGCCATATACAAGAATATGACAGTTTAAGTACTTGAAAACGGTGTTTTGTATGCTTTTGAATGCTTAAAACAGCAGTTCTATCTTGATTTCACCAACATTAGCCATTATACACGACAGAAACATGAATATTACAGTTTAAATACTTGAAAACGGTGTTTTGTATGCTTTTGCATGGTTAAAACATCAATTTTATCTTCATTTTACCAACATTAGCCATTATATACGACAGAAACATGAATATGACAGTTTAAATACTTTAAAACAGCATTTTGTATGTTTTTGCAAGCTGAAAACAGCTGTTTTATCTTGATTTTGCAAACATAAGCCATTACACATAACATATACATGAATATGACAGTTTAAATACTTGAAAACGGTGTTTTGTATGCTTTTGAATGCTTAAAACAGCAGTTTTATCTTGATTTCACCAACATTAGCCATTATACACGACAGAAATATGAATATGACAGTTTAAATACTTGAAAACAGCAATTTGTATGTTTTTGCAAGCTGAAAACTGCTATTTTATCTTGATTTTGCAAACATAAGCCATTAATTTCGACATATACATGAAAATGACAATTTAAATACTTGAAAACGGTATTTTAAATGCATTTGCATGCGTAAATGAGCAATTTTATCTTGATTTCACCAACATTAGCCATTATGCACGACAGAAACATAATTACGGCAGTTTAAATACTTGAAAATAGCATTTTGTATGTTTTTGCAAGCTGAAAACAGCTATTTTATCTTGATTTTGCAAACATAAGCCATTACACACGACATATACATGAATATGACAGTTTAAATACTTGAAAACGGTGTTTTGTATGCTTTTGCATGCTTAAAACAGCAATTTTAACTTGATTTCACCACCATTAGCCATTATACACGACAGAAACATGAATATGACAGTTTAAATACTTGAAAACAGCATTTTGTATGTTTTTGCAAGCTGAAAACAGCTATTTTATCTTGATTTCACCAAGATTATCCATTATACACGACAGAAACATAAATATTACAGTTTAAATACTTGAAAACAGCATTTTGTATGTTTTTGCAAGCTGAGAACTGCTATTTTATCTTGATTTTGCAAACATAAGCCATTACACACGACATATACATAAATATGACAGTTTAAATACTTGAAAACGGTGTTTTGTATGCTTTTGCATGCTTAAAACGGCAATTTTATCTTGATTTCACCAACATTAGCCATTATACACGACAGAAACATGAATATTACAGTTTAAATACTTGAAAACAGCATTTTGTATGTTTTGCAAGTTGAAAACAGCTGTTTTATCTTGATTTTGCAAACATAAGCCATTATACACGACATATACATGAATATGACAGTTTAAATACTTGACAACGGTGTTTTGTATGCTTTTGCATGCTTAAAACAGCAATTTTATCTTGATTTTACCAACATTAGCCATTATACATGACAGAAACATGAATATTACAGTTTAAATACTTGAAAACAGAATTTTGTATGTTTTTGCAAGCTGAAAACAGCTGTTTTATCTTGATTTTGCAAACATAAGCCATTACACACGACATATACATGAATATGACAGTTTAAATACTTGAAAACAGCATTTTGTATGTTTTTGCAAGCTGAAAACATCTATTTTATCTTGATTTTGCAAACATAAGCCATTACACACGACATATACATGGATATGACAGTTTAAATACTTGAAAACCGTGTTTTGTATGCTTTTACATGCTTAAAACAGCAATTTTATCTTGATTTCACCAACATTAGCCATTATACACGACAGAAACATGAATATTACAGTTTAAAAACTTGAAAACAGCATTTTGTACGTTTTTGCAACCTGAAAACATCTATCTTCATTTTACCAACATTAGCCATTATATACGACAGAAACATGAATATGACAGTTTAAATACTTGAAAACAGCATTTTGTATGTTTTTGCAAGCTGAAAACAGCTGTTTTATCTTGATTTTGCAAACATAAGCCATTACACATAACTTATACATGAATATGACAGTTTAAATACTTGAAAACGGTGTTTTGTATGCTTTTGAATGCTTAAAACAGCAGTTTTATCTTGATTTCACCAACATTAGCCATTATACACGAAAGAAACTTGAATATGACAGTTTAAATATTTGAAAACAGCATTATGTATGTTTTTGCAAGCTGAGAACAGCAATTTTATCTTGTTTTTGCAAACATAAGCCATTACACACGACATATTCATGAATATGACAGTTTAAATACTTGAAAACGGTGTTTTGTATGCTTTTGAATGCTTAAAACAGCAGTTTTATCTTGATTTCACCAACATTAGCCATTATACACGACAGAAATATGAATATGACAGTTTAAATACTTGAAAACAGCAATTTGTATGTTTTTGCAAGCTGAAAACTGCTATTTTATTTTGATTTTGCAAACATAAGCCATTAATTTCGACATATACATGAAAATGACAATTTAAATACTTGAAAACGGTATTTTAAATGCATTTGCATGCGTAAATGAGCAATTTTATCTTGATTTCACCAACATTAGCCATTATGCACGACAGAAACATAATTACGGCAGTTTAAATACTTGAAAACAGCATTTTGTATGTTTTTGCAAGCTGAAAACAGCCATTTTATCTTGATTTTGCAAACATAAGCCATTACACACGACATATACATGAATATGACAGTTTAAATACTTGAAAACGGTGTTTTGTATGCTTTTTCATGCTTAAAACAGCAATTTTATCTTGATTTCACCACCATTAGCCATTATACACGACAGAAACATGAATATGACAGTTTAAATACTTGAAAACAGCATTTTGTATGTTTTTGCAAGCTGAAAACAGCTATTTTATCTTGATTTCACCAACATTATCCATTATACACGACAGAAACATAAATATTACAGTTTAAATACTTGAAAACAGCATTTTGTATGTTTTTGCAAGCTGAGAACTGCTATTTTATCTTGATTTTGCAAACATAAGCCATTACACACGACATATACATAAATATGACAGTTTAAATACTTGAAAACGGTGTTTTGTATGCTTTTGCATGCTTAAAACGGCAATTTTATCTTGCTTTCACCAACATTAGCCATTATACACGACAGAAACATGAATATTACAGTTTAAATACTTGAAAACAGCATTTTGTATGATTTTGCAAGTTGAAAACAGCTGTTTTATCTTGATTTTGCAAACATAAGCCATTATACACGACATATACATGAATATGACAGTTTAAATACTTGACAACGGTGTTTTGTATGCTTTTGCATGCTTAAAACAGCAATTTTATCTTGATTTTACCAACATTAGCCATTATACATGACAGAAACATGAATATTACAGTTTAAATACTTGAAAACAGAATTTTGTATGTTTTTGCAAGCTGAAAACAGCTGTTTTATCTTGATTTTGCAAACATAAGCCATTACACACGACATATACATGAATATGACAGTTTAAATACTTGAAAACAGCATTTTGTATGTTTTTGCAAGCTGAAAACATCTATTTTATCTTGATTTTGCAAACATAAGCCATTACACACGACATATACATGGATATGACAGTTTAAATACTTGAAAACCGTGTTTTGTATGCTTATACATGCTTAAAACAGCAATTTTATCTTGATTTCACCAACATTAGCCATTATACACGACAGAAACATGAATATTACAGTTTAAATACTTGAAAACAGCATTTTGTACGTTTTTGCAACCTGAAAACATCTATCTTCATTTTACCAACATTAGCCATTATATACGACAGAAACATGAATATGACAGTTTAAATACTTGAAAACAGCATTTTGTATGTTTTTGCAAGCTGAAAACAGCTGTTTTATCTTGATTTTGCAAACATAAGCCATTACACATAACTTATACATGAATATGACAGTTTAAATACTTGAAAACGGTGTTTTGTATGCTTTTGAATGCTTAAAACAGCAGTTTTATCTTGATTTCACCAACATTAGCCATTATACACGAAAGAAACTTGAATATGACAGTTTAAATATTTGAAAACAGCATTATGTATGTTTTTGCAAGCTGAGAACAGCAATTTTATCTTGTTTTTGCAAACATAAGCCATTACACACGACATATTCATGAATATGACAGTTTAAATACTTGAAAACGGTGTTTTGTATGCTTTTGAATGCTTAAAACAGCAGTTTTATCTTGATTTCACCAACATTAGCCATTATACACGACAGAAATATGAATATGACAGTTTAAATACTTGAAAACAGCAATTTGTATGTTTTTGCAAGCTGAAAACTGCTATTTTATTTTGATTTTGCAAACATAAGCCATTAATTTCGACATATACATGAAAATGACAATTTAAATACTTGAAAACGGTATTTTAAATGCATTTGCATGCGTAAATGAGCAATTTTATCTTGATTTCACCAACATTAGCCATTATGCACGACAGAAACATAATTACGGCAGTTTAAATACTTGAAAACAGAATTTTGTATGTTTTTGCAAGCTGAAAACAGCCATTTTATCTTGATTTTGCAAACATAAGCCATTACACACGACATATACATGAATATGACAGTTTAAATACTTGAAAACGGTGTTTTGTATGCTTTTTCATGCTTAAAACAGCAATTTTATCTTGATTTCACCACCATTAGCCATTATACACGACAGAAACATGAATATGACAGTTTAAATACTTGAAAACAGCATTTTGTATGTTTTTGCAAGCTGAAAACAGCTATTTTATCTTGATTTCACCAACATTATCCATTATACACGACAGAAACATAAATATTACAGTTTAAATACTTGAAAACAGCATTTTGTATGTTTTTGCAAGCTGAGAACTGCTATTTTATCTTGATTTTGCAAACATAAGCCATTACACACGACATATACATAAATATGACAGTTTAAATACTTGAAAACGGTGTTTTGTATGCTTTTGCATGCTTAAAACGGCAATTTTATCTTGATTTCACCAACATTAGCCATTATACACGACAGAAACATGAATATTACAGTTTAAATACTTGAAAACAGCATTTTGTATGTTTTTGCAAGTTGAAAACAGCTGTTTTATCTTGATTTTGCAAACATATGCCATTACACACGACATATACATGAATATGACAGTTTAAATACTTGACAACGGTGTTTTGTATGCTTTTGCATGCTTAAAACAGCAATTTTATCTTGATTTTACCAACATTAGCCATTATACATGACAGAAACATGAATATTACAGTTTAAATACTTGAAAACAGAATTTTGTATGTTTTTGCAAGCTGAAAACAGCTGTTTTATCTTGATTTTGCAAACATAAGCCATTACACACGACATATACATGAATATGACAGTTTAAATACTTGAAAACAGCATTTTGTATGTTTTTGCAAGCTGAAAACATCTATTTTATCTTGATTTTGCAAACATAAGCCATTACACACGACATATACATGGATATGACAGTTTAAATACTTGAAAACCGTGTTTTGTATGCTTTTACATGCTTAAAACAGCAATTTTATCTTGATTTCACCAACATTAGCCATTATACACGACAGAAACATGAATATTACAGTTTAAATACTTGAAAACAGCATTTTGTACGTTTTTGCAACCTGAAAACATCTATTTTATCTTGATTTTGCAAACATAAGCCAATACACACGACATATACATAAATATGACAGTGTAAATACTTGAAAACGGTGTTTTGTATGCTTTTGAATGCTTAAAACAGCAGTTTTATGTTGATTTCACCAACATTAGCCATTATACACGACAAAAACATGAATATGACAGATTAAATACTTGAAAGCAGCATTTTGTAAGTTTTTGCAAGCTGAAAACAGTTATTTTATCTTGATTTCACCAACATTAGCCATTATACACGACAGAAACATGAATATGACAGTTTAAATACTTGAAAACAGCTATTTTATCTTGATTTTGCAAACATAAGCCATTACACACGACATATACATGAATATGACAATTTATATACTTGAAAACGGTGTTTTGTATGCTTTTACATGCTTAAAACAGCAGTTTTATCTTGATTTCACCAACATTAGCCATTATACACGACAGAAACATGAATATAACAGTTTAAATACTTGAAAACAGCATTTTGTATGTTCTTTTAAGCTGAAAACAGTTATTTTATCTTGATTTTGCAAACAAAAGCCATTACACACGACATATACATGAATGACAGTTTAAGTACTTGAAAACGGTGTTTTGTATGCTTTTGAATGCTTAAAACAGCAGTTTTATCTTGATTTCACCAACATTAGCCATTATACACGACAGAAACATGAATATTACAGTTTAAATACTTGAAAACGGTGTTTTGTTTGCTTTTGCATGCTTAAAACAGCAATTTTATCTTCATTTTACCAACATTAGCCATTATATACGACAGAAACATGAATATGACAGTTTAAATACTTGAAAACAGCATTTTGTATGTTTTTGCAAGCTGAAAACAGCTGTATTATCTTGATTTTGCAAACATAAGCCATTACACATGACATATACATGAATATGACAGTTTAAATACTTGAAAACGGTGTTTTGTATGCTTTTGAATGCTTAAAACAGCAGTTTTATCTTGATTTTACCAACATTAGTCATTATAAACGACAGAAACATGAATATGACAGTTTAAATACTTGAAAACAGCATTTTGTATGTTTTTGCAAGCTGAAAACAGCTATTTTATCTTGATTTTGCAAACATAAGCCATTACACACGACATATACATAAATATGACAGTTTAAATACTTGAAAACGGTGTTTTGAACACTTTTGAATGCTTAAAACAACAGTTTTATCTTGATTTCACCAACATTAGCCATTATACACGACAGAAACATGAATTTTACAGTTTAAATACTTGAAAACAGCAATTTGTACGTTTTTGCAACCTGAAAACATCTATTTTATCTTGATTTTGCAAACATAAGCCATTACACACGACATATACATAAATATGACAGTGTAAATACTTGAAAACGGTGTTTTGTATGCTTTTGAATGCTTAAAACAGCAATTTTATGTTGATTTCACCAACATTAGCCATTATACACGACAAAAACATGAATATGACAGATTAAATACTTGAAAGCAGCATTTTGTAAGTTTTTGCAAGCTGAAAACAGTTATTTTATCTTGATTTCACCAACATTAGCCATTATACACGACAGAAACATGAATATGACAGTTTAAATACTTGAAAACAGCATTTTGTATGTTTTTGCAAGCTGAAAACAGCTATTTTATCTTGATTTTGCAAACATAAGCCATTACACACGACATATACATGAATATGACAATTTATATACTTGAAAACGGTGTTTTGTATGCTTTTGCATGCTTAAAACAGCAGTTTTATCTTGATTTCACCAACATTAGCCATTATACACGACAGAAACATGAATGAAACAAGATGGCGAATGAACAAAATACAATAAGTAAAGCTGAAAAAAGTGTGTGCAAAAGGTGTCATAAAACGGCACTAAGTGGTATTAAGTGTAGCAAATGTGAAAGAATATCACATAACAGTTGCGTGAATATACTAAAGCTGCCTATCCAAAGTGATAACACCATAGTTTGCTGTGAAAATGAAAATGATAACGAAGATGTCAATCCGGATAGTGACGTTGACGTGTCTTTCACAAGTACGAAAGATATTAAAGAAATAAGTGAACACAGTGAAATATGCTATTTGAAAGAATTAATCAAACAAAAGGACGACATGATTTATAATCAGAAGAATATGATAAATATATTAAATGATCAGCTAAGTGTTCTAAATAAAGTTATAATAAACAATTGTTCGTTAGCACAAGCTCCGCCATCTATAAACAAAAGTTATAATAATAATAATAAAAAACAAAATAAGAAACAAACCGTCTCGAATAACAGAATACCGGCCGAGTATTCACCGATAAATTCTACTGCCGGTACAAACAAATTAGATTTTAGCAAACGAAACGAACGCCAAATGGACGTGTCAAATAATGTAAACAAAACAAAAAAACCACATGTTAATCAACAGCCAAAAATAAATACTGTTAATGACAGCAACTCTATTGGAGTAGTGCAGTCAAAGGGCATCCAGTCTCCAGGTCATGAGAAAAGGATAATGCCACGGAAAAATGTAAACAATCCAATAATTGGGAAAAAAGTTACTGCTACAAATCAAAACAGTATTAACCTGAAAGCAGTTCCAAAATCTGTTCATTTACATGTCTACAGATTACATCCAGATACGACAGACAACGATGTTCAAAATTATTTGAAAATCACATTCCCTGAGGTAACGGTTGAAAAGCTCCAAGCAAAATATCCAAAACTATATTCCTCATTCAAAGTAACGCTGCTTGAGAATAATTTACACCTTGCAATGGATCCAAACATCTGGCCGGAGGGTGCATGTGTAAACCGTTTTTTTCAGAGAATGATGAAAACAACCAAACCAACCTAATCATAACTAATTCTTTATATGACCCAGATCAGAATCATGACTTAGATATGAAACAATATAACATGTTAATTCTTAACTGTCAATGTTTATCTTTCAATAAAGTTAATTTGATTGAAACAGAATATTTGAGTAAATCGAAAAACATGAAGTTTCTTTGTCTAAATGAAACATGGTGTAATGTTTCAAATATTAAAAATTTTATGTTCAATAATTTTATCTTAATATCTAATTTTTGTAGATCTTCTTACAGAGGAGGAGGTGTTGGGATCTGGTGCCACAACAGCATTTTCACTAATACAGTTTCTATTGATGTTTCCGCTTACTGTATCGAGAAATATATAGAAGTTTGTGCTGCCTTGTGGTATCCAGTCTCCACTAATCCTATTCTTATTTTAACTGTTTATAGATCACCAGGAGCTAGCCTAAAAGAATTTTATGAAAATATCACTTTAATTTTAGAAAATAATTTTAAACCTAATTATAATGTTATCATCTGTGGTGATATTAATCTCGATCCAACTAGAGATAGGAATGATTTTAACGTGTTTAGTCAAATTTGTGCTACTTTTAACGCTAGCGATATAGTTTGTAAACCTACAAGAGGAAATTATATTCTCGATCACTGTTTTACGAGTCTAGTCAATAGTACGTATGCAGTACAAAGTAATTTTATATCAGATCATAACAGTGTTCTAATTAACACTAATATAGTTGAATCAAATGGGAAGCCGACTCGGTACAGGCGAATTTTCAATGCATCTAGTATTCAAAATTTCAGCAATGATTTGCAAAATGAATTGTGGACTGAAGTACTTCAGTTAAGGACGGTCAATGAAGCATTTAATCAATTCTTTGATGATTTTCTATTTTATTTTAATAAGTCATTTATTTTACAGAGAACTGTTGAAAATAAATGCGAAGACAGACGTTGGGTTAATATGGATGTCATTAATTCAAGTAAAAATTTAAAGTCTCTTTTTTACCTAAAAAGTAAGTATCCTGAATTGTCAGACATGTATAGGAGTGCTAAACAGAAACACATAAAGTTAATTTCAAGTATAAAGAAAAATTACTATCAAAATAAGATAATGTGTTCTAATAACCTTTCAAAAAGTACATGGAACTTAATAAATTCTAAATGTAAACATAAGGTAAATGATAACTTAAAAATATCGAAGGATAATATGTCAACTGATGACCCATATCAAGTTGCCGTGTGGTTTAATGATTTTTTTAATAATGCACCACTCACTATTATAAATCAGATTCCAGAACCGGAAATCAACGTTGAAGTTAATGGGAGCAAAAATACTGAGTACGGAACATCTTTTTCTTCTCTTTTCCTGCATCCTCTTAGTGAAGCAGAATTATTGAATATTATTAAGTATAAAGTTAAAAATAAAACGTCTGCTGGTGCAGATGACATACCAAGTTTTCTTTTGAAAACTGTAGGTCATCTGTTAGTTAAACCACTGACGTTCATTATAAATTTATCATTTGAAGAAGGAGTGTTTCCTGAGAAACTTAAATGTAATAAAATAATTCCAATTCACAAGAAGGGTGACAGAAGCAAAATGGACAATTATAGACCTGTTACGATAACTTCTAGTTTTTCAAAAATTTTTGAGTACTGCTATTTAGCCAGACTCCAACAGTTTATTCAGGAGAGAAAATAATATGTAGTAATCAATTTGGCTTCAGACCAAACAGTTCTACAACTGATGCTCTTCAGTTTCTTTACAGCGCTATTATGTCTTTCATGGAAAAGGATGAAATTCCTATTGGTATATTTTGCGACCTTAGCAAAGCGTTCGACTGCGTTGATCATTCTCGGTTATTGGGAAAACTTGAGGCTATTGGAATACGTGGAGTAGCTTTAGATTGGATAGCTAGCTTTTTAAAAAACAGACTTCAGTTTGTGTGTGTGAACGGCATTATCTCTAATTTATTGGAAGTTTTAGTTGGCCTACCACAAGGAACAATATTAGCACCAATTTTGTTTATCATTTATATAAATGACCTAATTAAGGTACTAACTGATGATTGCGTTCCCGTACTTTTTGCTGACGATACCTCCTTAGTTATCTCAAGTAAAAATGAAAAGGAACTTATTGAGAAATGTAATGAAAACAAAAAAATCTTTCTTCTTGGTTCCACTGCAATAAACTCTACTTAAATAGCAGTAAAACAAAAATTCTAAAATTTCATACTTATCAAAAATCTATTAATCAAACTGAGTTAACTTTTGGTGAAACTAAGTTAGGTACAACTACATGTGCTAAAGTCTTAGGACTAAACTTTCATGAAAACTTCAATGGGGTATGTGACCATAATCGAATTTCAATCTATACGCCATAGCATATGAATGTTCTTCATTGTAGTTTCTTATTACAACAATAAAAACTGTACATTATTTTGTAATAATAATGTTATTAGCAATTTTGTGTTTTGGAGAAGGGATATGTGACGTCACTGTGGCCGAGGAAAATATTGTACTGCGCTGTACGCTTGGCCCGCTGATCTATATCTATTTCTTTCCTTTACAGTATCTCTGTCTTTTTCTGGCACCATACCTATTCAGAAGACACAGTGACGTCTCACATCCCCTCTCCAAATCTTTAAAAATTAATTTCTCGTTAACAATAAACAATTAATTGATTTAAAAAAATACGGGTATTTTATTTTTGTATCTAGTATCATGTAATGTCAGAAAAAAAAATTGGTCACATACCCCATTGGCAACCCCATTGTGAAGAAATATCTAATATGTTAAGCTCAGTTTGCTTTCAGATAAGACACTTAAGAGAATATCTGAATATTAAGCAGTTAATAATTTTTTATCATGCGGTAGT
Organism: Poecilus cupreus; assembly: GCA_963942605.1. NCBI lineage: Eukaryota > Metazoa > Arthropoda > Insecta > Coleoptera > Carabidae > Poecilus > Poecilus cupreus. Next base: position 12,746 of record CAWWDY010000361.1, read on the forward strand.
AGTATCCAGAATAAGATATGCGATTCGTTTTTGGGGAAATTCGCCAGCTACGAAAAGTATATTTATTTGCCAAAAAAAGATTATCCGATGCATGATTGGAGTATCGAGTAGTACATCATGCAGAGAACTTTTTAATAAATATAATTTACTTACGCTTACTGATATCTATATACTTGACGTTTGTCTTTTTGTCTTTAAAAACAAGGATTCTTTTGTCCGTAATTCAAATATACATGATTACAACATGAGAAATAAGAACGATTTTACCATACCTCATTCAAGAATTAATATAATTCGAGATTTGCCTGACAGAATTGGTCTAGTGATCTTTAATAAACTTCCCTCTTGTATCAGAAATAATAACAACTATAAAAAATTTAAAGAAGATCTCAAACAATTTTTATTAATACATAATTTTTATACATTACAAGAATTTATATCATTGTAATTTATTGTACATTTCGACTATTTTGACTGTTTCTATATATATGTATTTATATCCACAGAAATAAACTAATTATTATTATTATTATATGACAGTTTAAATACTTGAAAACAGCATTTTGTATGTTCTTTCAAGCTGAAAACAGTTATTTTATCTTGATTTTGCAAACAAAAGCCATTACACACGACATATACATGAATGACAGTTAAAGTACTTGAAAACGGTGTTTTGTATGCTTTTGAATGCTTAAAACAGCAGTTTTATCTTGATTTCACCAACATTAGCCATTATACACGACAGAAACATGAATATTACAGTTTAAATACTTGAAAACGGTGTTTTGTTTGCTTTTGCATGCTTAAAACAGCAATTTTATCTTCATTTTACCAACATTAGCCATTATATACGACAGAAACATGAATATGACAGTTTAAATACTTGAAAACAACAATTTGTATGTTTTTGCAAGCTGAAAACAGCTATTTTATCTTGATTTCACCAACATTATCCATTATACACGACAGAAACATAAATATTACAGTTTAAATACTTGAAAACAGCATTTTGTATGTTTTTGCAAGCTGAAAACATCTATTTTATCTTGATTTTGCAAACATAAGCCATTACACACGACATATACATGGATATGACAGTTTAAATACTTGAAAACCGTGTTTTGTATGCTTTTACATGCTTAAAACAGCAATTTTATCTTGATTTCACCAACATTAGCCATTATACACGACAGAAACATGAATATTACAGTTTAAATACTTGCAAACGGGGTTTTGTATGCTTTTGCATGGTTAAAACATCAATTTTATCTTCATTTTACCAACATTAGCCATTATATACGACAGAAACATGAATATGACAGTTTAAATACTTGAAAACAGCATTTTGTAGGTTTTTGCAAGCTGAAAACAGCTGTTTTATCTTGATTTTGCAAACATAAGCCATTACACATGACATATACATGAATATGACAGTTTAAATACTTGAAAACGGTGTTTTGTATGCTTTTGAATGCTTAAAACAGCAGTTTTATCTTGATTTTACCAACATTAGTCATTATAAACGACAGAAACATGAATATGACAGTTTAAATACTTGAAAACAGCATTTTGTATGTTTTTGCAAGCTGAAAACAGCTATTTTATCTTGATTTTGCAAACATAAGCCATTACACACGACATATACATAAATATGACAGTTTAAATACTTGAAAACGGTGTTTTGAACACTTTTGAATGCTTAAAACAACAGTTTTATCTTGATTTCACCAACATTAGCCATTATACACGACAGAAACATGAATTTTACAGTTTAAATACTTGAAAACAGCAATTTGTACGTTTTTGCAACCTGAAAACATCTATTTTATCTTGATTTTGCAAACATAAGCCATTACACACGACATATACATAAATATGACAGTGTAAATACTTGAAAACGTTGTTTTGTATGCTTTTGAATGCTTAAAACAGCAGTTTTATGTTGATTTCACCAACATTAGCCATTATACACGACAAAAACATGAATATGACAGATTAAATACTTGAAAGCAGCATTTTGTAAGTTTTTGCAAGCTGAAAACAGTTATTTTATCTTGTTTTCACCAACATTAGCCATTATACACGACAGAAACATGAATATGACAGTTTAAATACTTGAAAACAGCATTTTGTATGTTTTTGCAAGCTGAAAACAGCTATTTTATCTTGATTTTGCAAACATAAGCCATTACACACGACATATACATGAATATGACAATTTATATACTTGAAAACGGTGTTTTGTATGCTTTTGCATGCTTAAAACAGCAGTTTTATCTTGATTTCACCAACATTAGCCATTATACACGACAGAAACATGAATGAAACAAGATGGCGAATGAACAAAATACAATAAGTAAAGCTGAAAAAAGTGTGTGCAAAAGGTGTCATAAAACGGTACTAAGTGGTATTAAGTGTAGCAAATGTGAAAGAATATCACATAACAGTTGCGTGAATATACTAAAGCTGCCTATCCAAAGTGATAACACCATAGTTTGCTGTGAAAATGAAAATGATAACGAAGATGTCAATCCGGATAGTGACCTTGACGTGTCTTTCACAAGTACGAAAGATATTAAAGAAATAAGTGAACACAGTGAAATATGCTATTTGAAAGAATTAATCAAACAAAAGGACGACATGATTTATAATCAGAAGAATATGATAAATATATTAAATGATCAGCTAAGTGTTCTAAATAAAGTTATAATAAACAATTGTTCGTTAGCACAAGCTCCGCCATCTATAAACAAAAGTTATAATAATAATAATAAAAAACAAAATAAGAAACAAACCGTCTCGAATAACAGAATACCGGCCGAGTATTCACCGATAAATTCTACTGCCGGTACAAACAAATTAGATTTTAGCAAACGAAACGAACGCCAAATGGACGTGTCAAATAATGTAAACAAAACAAAAAAACCACATGTTAATCAACAGCCAAAAATAAATACTGTTAATGACAGCAACTCTATTGGAGTAGTGCAGTCAAAGGGCATCCAGTCTCCAGGTCATGAGAAAAGGATAATGCCACGGAAAAATGTAAACAATCCAATAATTGGGAAAAAAGTTACTGCTACAAATCAAAACAGTATTAACCTGAAAGCAGTTCCAAAATCTGTTCATTTACATGTCTACAGATTACATCCAGATACGACAGACAACGATGTTCAAAATTATTTGAAAATCACATTCCCTGAGGTAACGGTTGAAAAGCTCCAAGCAAAATATCCAAAACTATATTCCTCATTCAAAGTAACGCTGCTTGAGAATAATTTACACCTTGCAATGGATCCAAACATCTGGCCGGAGGGTGCATGTGTAAACCGTTTTTTTCAGAGAATGATGAAAACAACCAAACCAACCTAATCATAACTAATTCTTTATATGACCCAGATCAGAATCATGACTTAGATATGAAACAATATAACATGTTAATTCTTAACTGTCAATGTTTATCTTTCAATAAAGTTAATTTGATTGAAACAGAATATTTGAGTAAATCGAAAAACATGAAGTTTCTTTGTCTAAATGAAACATGGTGTAATGTTTCAAATATTAAAAATTTTATGTTCAATAATTTTATCTTAATATCTAATTTTTGTAGATCTTCTTACAGAGGAGGAGGTGTTGGGATCTGGTGCCACAACAGCATTTTCACTAATACAGTTTCTATTGATGTTTCCGCTTACTGTATCGAGAAATATATAGAAGTTTGTGCTGCCTTGTGGTATCCAGTCTCCACTAATCCTATTCTTATTTTAACTGTTTATAGATCACCAGGAGCTAGCCTAAAAGAATTTTATGAAAATATCACTTTAATTTTAGAAAATAATTTTAAACCTAATTATAATGTTATCATCTGTGGTGATATTAATCTCGATCCAACTAGAGATAGGAATGATTTTAACGTGTTTAGTCAAATTTGTGCTACTTTTAACGCTAGCGATATAGTTTGTAAACCTACAAGAGGAAATTATATTCTCGATCACTGTTTTACGAGTCTAGTCAATAGTACGTATGCAGTACAAAGTAATTTTATATCAGATCATAACAGTGTTCTAATTAACACTAATATAGTTGAATCAAATGGGAAGCCGACTCGGTACAGGCGAATTTTCAATGCATCTAGTATTCAAAATTTCGGCAATGATTTGCAAAATGAATTGTGGACTGAAGTACTTCAGTTAAGGACGGTCAATGAAGCATTTAATCAATTCTTTGATGATTTTCTATTTTATTTTAATAAGTCATTTATTTTACAGAGAACTGTTGAAAATAAATGCGAAGACAGACGTTGGGTTAATATGGATGTCATTAATTCAAGTAAAAATTTAAAGTCTCTTTTTTACCTAAAAAGTAAGTATCCTGAATTGTCAGACATGTGTAGGAGTGCTAAACAGAAACACATAAAGTTAATTTCAAGTATAAAGAAAAATTACTATCAAAATAAGATAATGTGTTCTAATAACCTTTCAAAAAGTACATGGAACTTAATAAATTCTAAATGTAAACATAAGGTAAATGATAACTTAAAAATATCGAAGGATAATATGTCAACTGATGACCCATATCAAGTTGCCGTGTGGTTTAATGATTTTTTTAATAATGCACCACTCACTATTATAAATCAGATTCCAGAACCGGAAATCAACGTTGAAGTTAATGGGAGCAAAAATACTGAGTACGGAACATCTTTTTCTTCTCTTTTCCTGCATCCTCTTAGTGAAGCAGAATTATTGAATATTATTAAGTATAAAGTTAAAAATAAAACGTCTGCTGGTGCAGATGACATACCAAGTTTTCTTTTGAAAACTGTAGGTCATCTGTTAGTTAAACCACTGACGTTCATTATAAATTTATCATTTGAAGAAGGAGTGTTTCCTGAGAAACTTAAATGTAATAAAATAATTCCAATTCACAAGAAGGGTGACAGAAGCAAAATGGACAATTATAGACCTGTTACGATAACTTCTAGTTTTTCAAAAATTTTTGAGTACTGCTATTTAGCCAGACTCCAACAGTTTATTCAGGAGAGAAAATAATATGTAGTAATCAATTTGGCTTCAGACCAAACAGTTCTACAACTGATGCTCTTCAGTTTCTTTACAGCGCTATTATGTCTTTCATGGAAAAGGATGAAATTCCTATTGGTATATTTTGCGACCTTAGCAAAGCGTTCGACTGCGTTGATCATTCTCGGTTATTGGGAAAACTTGAGGCTATTGGAATACGTGGAGTAGCTTTAGATTGGATAGCTAGCTTTTTAAAAAACAGACTTCAGTTTGTGTGTGTGAACGGCATTATCTCTAATTTATTGGAAGTTTTAGTTGGCCTACCACAAGGAACAATATTAGCACCAATTTTGTTTATCATTTATATAAATGACCTAATTAAGGTACTAACTGATGATTGCGTTCCCGTACTTTTTGCTGACGATACCTCCTTAGTTATCTCAAGTAAAAATGAAAAGGAACTTATTGAGAAATGTAATGAAAACATAAAAAATCTTTCTTCTTGGTTCCACTGCAATAAACTCTACTTAAATAGCAGTAAAACAAAAATTCTAAAATTTCATACTTATCAAAAATCTATTAATCAAACTGAGTTAACTTTTGGTGAAACTAAGTTAGGTACAACTACATGTGCTAAAGTCTTAGGACTAAACTTTCAGGAAAACTTCAATTGGCAACCCCATTGTGAAGAAATATCTAATATGTTAAGCTCAGTTTGCTTTCAGATAAGACACTTAAGAGAATATCTGAATATTAAGCAGTTAATAATTTTTTATCATGCGGTAGTAGTATCCAGAATAAGATATGCGATTCGTTTTTGGGGAAATTCGCCAGCTACGAAAAGTATATTTATTTGCCAAAAAAAGATTATCCGATGCATGATTGGAGTATCGAGTAGTACATCATGCAGAGAACTTTTTAATAAACATAATTTACTTACGCTTACTGATATCTATATACTTGACGTTTGTCTTTTTGTCTTTAAAAACAAGGATTCTTTTGTCCGTAATTCAAATATACATGATTACAACATGAGAAATAAGAACGATTTTACCATACCTCATTCAAGAATTAATATAATTCGAGATTCGCCTGACAGAATTGGTCTAGTGATCTTTAATAAACTTCCCTCTTGTATCAGAAATAATAACAACTATAAAAAATTTAAAGAAGATCTCAAACAATTTTTATTAATACATAATTTTTATACATTACAAGAATTTATATCATTGTAATTTATTGTACATTTCGACTATTTTGACTGTTTCTATATATATGTATTTATATCCACAGAAATAAACTAATTATTATTATTATTATATGACAGTTTAAATACTTGAAAACAGCATTTTGTATGTTCTTTCAAGCTGAAAACAGTTATTTTATCTTGATTTTGCAAACAAAAGCCATTACACACGACATATACATGAATGACAGTTTAAGTACTTGAAAACGGTGTTTTGTATGCTTTTGAATGCTTAAAACAGCAGTTTTATCTTGATTTCACCAACATTAGCCATTATACACGACAGAAACATGAATATTACAGTTTAAATACTTGAAAACGGTGTTTTGTTTGCTTTTGCATGCTTAAAACAGCAATTTTATCTTCATTTTACCAACATTAGCCATTATATACGACAGAAACATGAATATGACAGTTTAAATACTTGAAAACAACAATTTGTATGTTTTTGCAAGCTGAAAACAGCTATTTTATCTTGATTTCACCAACATTATCCATTATACACGACAGAAACATAAATATTACAGTTTAAATACTTGAAAACAGCATTTTGTATGTTTTTGCAAGCTGAAAACATCTATTTTATCTTAATTTTGCAAACATAAGCCATTACACACGACATATACATGGATATGACAATTTAAATACTTGAAAACCGTGTTTTGTATGCTTTTACATGCTTAAAACAGCAATTTTATCTTGATTTCACCAACATTAGCCATTATACACGACAGAAACATGAATATTACAGTTTAAATACTTGCAAACGGGGTTTTGTATGCTTTTGCATGGTTAAAACATCAATTTTATCTTCATTTTACCAACATTAGCCATTATATACGACAGAAACATGAATATGACAGTTTAAATACTTGAAAACAGCATTTTGTATGTTTTTGCAAGCTGAAAACAGCTGTTTTATCTTGATTTTGCAAACATAAGCCATTACACATGACATATACATGAATATGACAGTTTAAATACTTGAAAACGGTGTTTTGTTTGCTTTTGCATGCTTAAAACAGCAATTTTATCTTGATTTCACCAACATTAGCCATTATACACGAAAGAAACTTGAATATGACAGTTTAAATATTTGAAAACAGCATTATGTATGTTTTTGCAAGCTGAGAACAGCAATTTTATCTTGTTTTTGCAAACATAAGCCATTACACAAGACATATTCATGAATATGACAGTTTAAATACTTGAAAACGGTGTTTTGTATGCTTTTGAATGCTTAAAACAGCAGTTTTATCTTGATTTCACCAACATTAGCCATTATACACGACAGAAATATGAATATGACAGTTTAAATACTTGAAAACAGCAATTTGTATGTTTTTGCAAGCTGAAAACAGCTATTTTATCTTGATTTCACCAACATTATCCATTATACACGACAGAAACATAAATATTACAGTTTAAATACTTGAAAACAGCATTTTGTATGTTTTTGCAAGCTGAAAACATCTATTTTATCTTGATTTTGCAAACATAAGCCATTACACACGACATATACATGGATATGACAGTTTAAATACTTGAAAACCGTGTTTTGTATGCTTTTACATGCTTAAAACAGCAATTTTATCTTGATTTCACCAACATTAGCCATTATACACGACAGAAACATGAATATTACAGTTTAAATACTTGAAAACGGGGTTTTGTATGCTTTTGCATGGTTAAAACATCAATTTTATCTTCATTTTACCAACATTAGCCATTATATACGACAGAAACATGAATATGACAGTTTAAATACTTGAAAACAGCATTTTTTATGTTTTTGCAAGCTGAAAACATCTATTTTATCTTGATTTTGCAAACATAAGCCATTACACACGACATATACATGGATATGACAGTTTAAATACTTGAAAACCGTGTTTTGTATGCTTTTACATGCTTAAAACAGCAATTTTATCTTGATTTCACCAACATTAGCCATTATACACGACAGAAACATGAATATTACAGTTTAAATACTTGAAAACGGTGTTTTGTATGCTTTTGCATGGTTAAAACATCAATTTTATCTTCATTTTACCAACATTAGCCATTATATACGACAGAAACATGAATATGACAGTTTATATACTTGAAAACAGCATTTTGTATGTTTTTGCAAGCTGATAACAGCTATTTTATCTTGATTTTGCAAACATAAGCCATTACACACGACATATACATAAATATGACAGTTGAAATACTTGAAAACGGTGTTTTGAACACTTTTGAATGCTTAAAACAACAGTTTTATCTTGATTTCACCAACATTAGCCATTATACACGAAAGAAACTTGAATATGACAGTTTAAATATTTGAAAACAGCATTTTGTATGTTTTTGCAAGCTGAGAACATCAAATTTATCTTGTTTTTGCAAACATAAGCCATTACACACGACTTATTCATGAATATGACAGTTTAAATACTTGAAAACGGTGTTTTGTATGCTTAAAACAGCAGTTTTATCTTGATTTCACCAACATTAGCCATTATACACGACAGAAATATGAATATGACAGTTTAAATACTTGAAAACAGCATTTTGTATGTTTTTGCAAGCTGAAAACAGCTATTTTATCTTGATTTTGCAAACATAAGCCATTACACATGTCATATATATGCCATTACACATGACATATACATGAATATGACAGTTTAAATTCTTGAAAACGGTGTTTTGTATGCTTTTGAATACTTAAAACAGCAGTTTTATGTTGATTTCACCAATATTAGCCATTATACACGACAAAAACATAAATATGACAGATTAAATACTTGAAAGCAGCATTTTGTATGTTTTTGCAAGCTGAAAACAGTTATTTTATCTTGATTTTGCAAACATAAGCCATTACACAAGATATATATTTTCCATTACACATGACATATACATGAATATGACAGTTTAAGTACTTGAAAACGGTGTTTTGTATGCTTTTGAATGCTTAAAACAGCAGTTTTATGTTGATTTCACCAACATTAGCCATTATACACGACAAAAACATGAATATGACAGAGTAAATATTTGAAAGCAGCATTTTGTATGTTTTTGCAAGCTGAAAACAGCTATTTTATCTTGATTTTATCTTGATTTCACCAACATTAGCCATTATACACGACAGAAACATGAATATGACAGTTTTAATACTTGAAAACAGCATTTTGTATATTTTTGCAAGCTGAAAACACCTATATTATCTTGATTTTGCAAACATAAGCCATTACACACGACATATACATGAATATGACAATTTAAATACTTGAAAACGGTGTTTTGTATGCTTTTGAATGCTTAAAACAGCAATTTTATATTAATTTCACCAACGTTAGCCATTATACACGACAGAAACATGAATATGACTGTTTAAATACTTGAAAACAGCATTTTGTATGATTTTGCAATCTGAAAACAGCTATTTTATCTTGATTTCACTAACATTATCCATTATACACGACAGAAACATAAATATGACAGTTTAAATACTTAAAAACAGCATTTTGTATGTTTTTGCAAGCTGAGAACAGCTATTTTAACTTGATTTTGCAAACATAAGCCATTACACACGTCATATACATGAAAATGACAGTTTAAATACTTGAAAACGGTGTTTTTTATGCTTTTGCATGCTTAAAACAGCAATTTTATCTTGATTTCACCAACATTAGCCATTATACACGACAAAAACATGAATATTACAGTTTAAATACTTGAAAACAGCATTTTGTATGTTTTTGCAAGCTGAAAACAGCTGTTTTGTCTTGATTTTGCAAACATAAGCCATTACACACGACATATACATAAATATGACAGTTTAAATACTTGAAAACCGTGTTTTGTATGCTTTTACATGCTTAAAACAGCAATTTTATCTTGATTTCACCAATATTAGCCATTATACACGACAGAAACATGAAAATGACAGTTTATATACTTAAAAACAGCATTTTGTATGTTTTTGCAAGCTGAAAACAGCTATTTTATCTTGATTTCACTAACATTATCCATTATACACGACAGAAACATAAATATGACAGTTTATATACTTAGAAACAGCATTTTGTATGTTTTTGCAAGCTGAGAACAGCTATTTTATCTTGATTTTGCAAACATAAGCCATTACACACGACATATACATGAATATGACAGTTTAAATACTTGAAAACGGTGTTTTGTATGCTTTTGCATGCTTAAAACAGCAATTTTATCTCGATTTCACCACCATTAGCCATTTACACGACAGAAACATGAATATGACAGTTTAAATACTTGTAAACAGCATTTTGTATGTTTTTGCAAGCTGAAAACAGCTATTTTATCTTGATTTCACCAACATTATCCATTATACACGACAGAAACATAAATATTACAGTTTAAATACTTGAAAACAGCATTTTGTATGTTTTTGCAAGCTGAGAACTGCTATTTTATCTTGATTTTGCAAACATAAGCCATTACACACGACATATACATAAATATGACAGTTTAAATACTTGAAAACGGTGTTTTGTATGCTTTTGCATGCTTAAAACAGCAATTTTATCTTGATTTCACCAACATTAGCCATTATACACGACAGAAACATGAATATTACAGTTTAAATACTTGAAAACAGCATTTTGTATGTTTTTGCAAGCTGAAAACAGCTGTTTTATCTTGATTTTGCAAACATAAGCCATTACACACGACATATACATGAATATGACAGTTTAAATACTTGACAACGGTGTTTTGTATGCTTTTGCATGCTTAAAACAGCAATTTTATCATGATTTTACCAACATTAGCCATTATACACGACAGAAACATGAATATTACAGTTTAAATACTTGAAAACAGCATTTTGTATGTTTTTGCAAGCTGAAAACAGCTATTTTATCTTGATTTCACCAACATTATCCATTATACACGACAGAAACATGAATATGACAGTTTAAATATTTGAAAACAGCATTTTGTATGTTTTTGCAAGCTGAGAACATCAAATTTATCTTGTTTTTGCAAACATAAGCCATTACACACGACATATTCATGAATATGACAGTTTAAATACTTGAAAACGGTGTTTTGTATGCTTAAAACAGCAGTTTTATCTTGATTTTACCAACATTAGCCATTATACACGACAGAAATATGAATATGACAGTTTAAATACTTGAAAACAGCAATTTGTATGTTTTTGCAAGCTGAAAACAGCTATTTTATCTTGATTTTGCAAACATAAGCTATTAATTTCGACATATACATGAATATGACAATTAAAATACTTGAAATCGGTATTTTGTATGCTTTTACATGCGTAAAACGGCAATTTTATCTTGATTTCACCAACATTAGCCATTATGCACGACAGAAACATAATTATGACAGTTTAAATACTTGAAAACAGAATTTTGTATGTTTTTGCAAGCTGAAAACAGCTATTTTATCTTGATTTTGCAAACATAAGCCATTACACACGACATATACATGAATATGACAGTTTAAATACTTGAAAACAGCATTTTGTATGTTTTTGCATGCTGAAAACAGTTATTTTATCTTGATTTTGCAAACATAAGCCATTACACATGTCATATATATGCCATTACACATGACATATACATGAATATGACAGTTTAAATACTTGAAAACGGTGTTTTGTATGCTTTTGAATGCTTAAAACAGCAGTTTTATGTTGATTTCACCAACATTAGCCATTATACACGACAAAAACATGAATATTACAGTTTAAATACTTTAAAACAGCGTTTTGTATGTTTTTGCAAGCTGAAAACAGCTGTTTTATCTTGATTTTGCAAACATAAGCCATTACACACGACATATACATGAATATGACAGTTTAAATACTTGACAACGGTGTTTTGTATGCTTTTGCATGCTTAAAACAGCAATTTTATCATGATTTTACCAACATTAGCCATTATACATGACAGAAACATGAATATTACAGTTTATATACTTGAAAACAGCATTTTGTATGTTTTTGCAAGCTGAAAACAGCTGTTTTATCTTGATTTTGCAAATATAAGCCATTACACACGACATATACATGAATATGACAGTTTAAATACTTGAAAACAGCATTTTGTATGTTTTTGCAAGCTGAAAACATCTATTTTATCTTGATTTTGCAAACATAAGCCATTACACACGACATATACATGAATATGACAGTTTAAATACTTGAAAACGGTGTTTTGTATGCTTTTGAATGCTTAAAACAGCAGTTTTATCTTGATTTTACCAACATTAGTCATTATAAACGACAGAAACATGAATATGACAGTTTAAATACTTAAAAACAGCATTTTGTATGTTTTTGCAAGCTGAAAACAGCTATTTTATCTTGATTTTGCAAACATAAGCCATTACACACGACATATACATAAATATGACAGTTTAAATACTTGAAAACGGTGTTTTGAACACTTTTGAATGTTTAAAACAACAGTTTTATCTTGATTTCACCAACATTAGCCATTATACACGACAGAAACATGAATTTTACAGTTTAAATACTTGAAAACAGCATTTTGTACGTTTTTGCAACCTGAAAACATCTATTTTATCTTGATTTTGCAAACATAAGCCATTACACACGACATATACATGAATATGACAGTTTAAATACTTGAAAACGGTGTTTTGTATGCTTTTGAATGCTTAAAACAGCAGTTTTATCTTGATTTAACCAACATTAGTCATTATACACGACAGATACATGAATATGACAGTTTAAATACTTTAAAACAGCATTTTGTATGTTTTTGCAAGCTGAAAACCGCTATTTTATCTTGATTTCACCAACATTATCCATTATACACGACAGAAACATAAATATGACAGTTTAAATACTTGAAAACAGCATTTTGTATGTTTTTGCAAGCTGAGAACAGATATTTAATCTTGATTTTGCAAACATAAGCCATTACACACGCCATATACAAGAATATGACAGTTTAAATACTTGAAAACGGTGTTTTGTATGCTTTTGAATGCTTAAAACAGCAGTTTTATCTTGATTTCACCAACATTAGCCATTATACACGACAGAAACATGAATATTACAGTTTAAATACTTGAAAACGGTGTTTTGTATGCTTTTGCATGGTTAAAACATTAATTTTATCTTCATTTTACCAACATTAGCCATTATATACGACAAAAACATGAATATGACAGTTTAAATACTTAAAAACAGCATTTTGTATGTTTTTGCAAGCTGAAAACAGCTGTTTTATCTTGATTTTGCAAACATAAGCCATTACACATGACATATACATGAATATGACAGTTTAAATACTTGAAAACGGTGTTTTGTTTGCTTTTGCATGCTTAAAACAGCAATTTTATCTTGATTTCACCAACATTAGCCATTATACACGAAAGAAACTTGAATATGACAGTTTAAATATTTGAAAACAGCATTATGTATGTTTTTGCAAGCTAAGAACAGCAATTTTATCTTGTTTTTGCAAACATAAGCCATTACACACGACATATACATAAATATGACAGTGTAAATACTTGAAAACGGTGTTTTGTATGCTTTTGAATGCTTAAAACAGCAGTTTTATGTTGATTTCACCAACATTAGCCATTATACACGACAGAAATATGAATATGACAGTTTAAATACTTGAAAACAGCAATTTGTATGTTTTTGCAAGCTGAAAACAGCTATTTTATCTTGATTTCACCAACATTATCCATTATACACGACAGAAACATAAATATTACAGTTTAAATACTTGAAAACAGCATTTTGTATGTTTTTGCAAGCTGAAAACATCTATTTTATCTTGATTTTGCAAACATAAGCCATTACACACGACATATACATGGATATGACAGTTTAAATACTTGAAAACCGTGTTTTGTATGCTTTTACATGCTTAAAACAGCAATTTTATCTTGATTTCACCAACATTAGCCATTATACACGACAGAAACATGAATATTACAGTTTAAACACTTGAAAACAGCATTTTGTACGTTTTTGCAACCTGAAAACATCTATTTTATCTTGATTTTGCAAACATAAGCCATTACACACGACATATACATGAATATGACAGTTTAAATACTTGAAAACGGTGTTTTGTATGCTTTTGAATGCTTAAAACAGCAGTTTTATCTTGATTTTACCAACATTAGTCATTATAAACGACAGAAACATGAATATGACAGTTTAAATACTTGAAAACAGCATTTTGTATGTTTTTGCAAGCTGATAACAGCTATTTTATCTTGATTTTGCAAACATAAGCCATTACACACGACATAAACATAAATATGACAGTTTAAATACTTGAAAACGGTGTTTTGAACACTTTTGAATGCTTAAAACAACAGTTTTATCTTGATTTCACCAACATTAGCCATTATACACGACAGAAACATGAATATTACAGTTTAAATACTTGAAAACGGAGTTTTGTATGCTTTTGCATGGTTAACACAGCAATTTTATCTTGATTTCACCAACATTAGCCATTATATACGACAGAAACATGAATATGATAGTTTAAATACTTGAAAACAGCATTTTGTATGTTTTTGCAAGCTGAAAACAGCTGTTCTATCTTGATTTTGCAAACATAAACCATTACACACGACAAATACATGAATATGACAGTTTAAATACTTGAAAACGGTGTTTTGCTTGCTCTTGCATGCTTAAAACAGCAATTTTATGTTGATTTCATCAACATTAGCCATTATACACGAAAGAAACTTGAATATGACAGTTTAAATATTTGAAAACAGCATTTTGTATGTTTTTGCAAGCTGAAAACATCAAATTTATCTTGTTTTTGCAAACATAAGCCATTACACACGACATATTCATGAATATGACAGTTTAAATACTTGAAAACGGTGTTTTGTATGCTTAAAACAGCAGTTTTATCTTGATTTTACCAACATTTGCCATTATACACGACAGAAATATGAATATGACAGTTTAAATACTTGAAAACAGCAATTTGTATGTTTTTGCAAGCTGAAAACAGCTATTTTATCTTGATTTTGCAAACATAAGCTATTAATTTCGACATATACATGAATATGACAATTAAAATACTTGAAATCGGTATTTTGTATGCTTTTACATGCGTAAAACAGCAATTTTATCTTGATTTCACCAACATTAGCCATTATGCACGACAGAAACATAATTATGACAGTTTAAATACTTGAAAACAGCATTTTGTATGTTTTTGCAAGCTGAAAACAGCTATTTTATCTTGATTTTGCAAACATAAGCCATTACACACGACATATACATGAATATGACAGTTTAAATACTTGAAAACAGCATTTTGTATGTTTTTGCATGCTGAAAACAGTTATTTTATCTTGATTTTGCAAACATAAGCCATTACACATGTCATATATATGCCATTACACATGACATATACATAAATATGACAGTTTAAATACTTGAAAACGGTGTTTTGTATGCTTTTGAATGCTTAAAACAGCAGTTTTATGTTGATTTCACCAACATTAGCCATTATACACGACAAAAACATGAATATGACAGAGTAAATATTTGAAAGCAGCATTTTGTATGTTTTTGCAAGCTGAAAACAGCTATTTTATCTTGATTTTATCTTGATTTCACCAACATTAGCCATTATACACGACAGAAACATGAATATGACAGTTTTAATACTTGAAAACAGCATTTTGTATATTTTTGCAAGCTGAAAACACCTATATTATCTTGATTTTGCAAACATAAGCCATTACACACGACATATACATGAATATGACAATTTAAATACTTGAAAACGGTGTTTTGTATGCTTTTGAATGCTTAAAACAGCAATTTTATATTATTTCCACCAACGTTAGCCATTATACACGACAGAAACATGAATATGACAGTTTAAATACTTGAAAACAGCATTTTGTATGATTTTGCAATCTGAAAACAGCTATTTTATCTTGATTTCACTAACATTATCCATTATACACGACAGAAACATAAATATGACAGTTTAAATACTTAAAAACAGCATTTTGTATGTGTTTGCAAGCTGAGAACAGCTATTTTAACTTGATTTTGCAAACATAAGCCATTACACACGTCATATACATGAAAATGACAGTTTAAATACTTGAAAACGGTGTTTTGTATGCTTTTGCATGCTTAAAACAGCAATTTTATCTTGATTTCACCAACATTAACCATAATACACGACAAAAACATGAATATTACAGTTTAAATACTTGAAAACAGCATTTTGTATGTTTTTGCAAGCTGAAAACAGCTGTTTTGTCTTGATTTTGCAAACATAAGCCATTACACACGACATATACATAAATATGACAGTTTAAATACTTGAAAACCGTGTTTTGTATGCTTTTACATGCTTAAAACAGCAATTTTATCTTGATTTCACCAACATTAGCCATTATACACGACAGAAACATGAATATGACAGTTTATATACTTTAAAACAGCATTTTGTATGTTTTTGCAAGCTGAAAACAGCTATTTTATCTTGATTTCACTAACATTATCCATTATACACGACAGAAACATAAATATGACAGTTTAAATACTTAGAAACAGCATTTTGTATGTTTTTGCAAGCTGAGAACAGCTATTTTATCTTGATTTTGCAAACATAAGCCATTACACACGACATATACATGAATATGACAGTTTAAATACTTGAAAACGGTGTTTTGTATGCTTTTGCATGCTTAAAACAGCAATTTTGTCTTGATTTCACCACCATTAGCCATTATACAAGACAGAAACCTGAATATGACAGTTTAAATACTTGTAAACAGCATTTTGTATGTTTTTGCAAGCTGAAAACAGCTATTTTATCTTGATTTCACCAACATTATCCATTATACACGACAGAAACATAAATATTACAGTTTAAATACTTGAAAACAGCATTTTGTATGTTTTTGCAAGCTGAGAACTGCTATTTTATCTTGATTTTGCAAACATAACCCATTACACACGACATATACATAAATATGACAGTTTAAATACTTGAAAACGGTGTTTTGTATGCTTTTGCATGCTTAAAACAGCAATTTTATCTTGATTTCACCAACATTAGCCATTGTACACGACAGAAACATGAATATTACAGTTTAAATACTTGAAAACAGCATTTTGTATGTTTTTGCAAGCTGAAAACAGCTGTTTTATCTTGATTTTGCTAACATAAGCCATTACACACGACATATACATGAATATGACAGTTTAAATACTTGAAAACGGTGTTTTGTATGCGTTTGCATGCTTAAAACAGCAATTTTATATTGATTTCAACAACGTTAGCCATTATACACGACAGAAACATGAACATGACAGTTTAAATACTTGAAAACAGCATTTTGTATGTTTTTGCAAGCTGAAAACAGTTATTTTATCTTGATTTTGCAAACATAAGCCATTACACAAGATATATATTTTCCATTACACATGACATATACATGAATATGACAGTTTAAATACTTGAAATCGGTGTTTTGTATGCTTTTGAATGCTTAAAACAGCAGTTTTATGTTGATTTCACCAACATTAGCCATTATACACGACAAAAACATGAATATGACAGAGTAAATATTTGAAAGCAGCATTTTGTATGTTTTTGCAAGCTGAAAACAGCTATTTTATCTTGATTTTATCTTGATTTCACCAACATTAGCCATTATACACGACAGAAACATGAATATGACTGTTTTAATACTTGAAAACAGCATTTTGTATATTTTTGCAAGCTGAAAACACCTATATTATCTTGATTTTGCAAACATAAGCCATTACACACGACATATAGATGAATATGACAATTTAAATACTTGAAAACGGTGTTTTGTATGCTTTTGAATGCTTAAAACAGCAATTTTATATTATTTCCACCAACGTTAGCCATTATACACGACAGAAACATGAATATGACAGTTTAAATACTTGAAAACAGCATTTTGTATGATTTTGCAATCTGAAAACAGCTATTTTATCTTGATTTCACTAACATTATCCATTATACACGACAGAAACATAAATATGACAGTTTAAATACTTAAAAACAGCATTTTGTATGTTTTTGCAAGCTGAGAACAGCTATTTTAACTTGATTTTGCAAACATAAGCCATTACACACGTCATATACAGGAAAATGACAGTTTAAATACTTGAAAACGGTGTTTTGTATGCTTTTTCATGCTTAAAACAGCAATTTTATCTTGATTTCACCAACATTAGCCATTATACACGACAAAAACATGACTATTACAGTTTAAATACTTGAAAACAGCATTTTGTATGTTTTTGCAAGCTGAAAACAGCTGTTTTGTCTTGATTTTGCAAACATAAGCCATTACACACGACATATACATAAATATGACAGTTTAAATACTTGAAAACCGTGTTTTGTATGCTTTTACATGCTAAAAACAGCAATTTTATCTTGATTTCACCAACATTAGCCATTATACACGACAGAAACATGAATATGACAGTTTATATACTTTAAAACAGCATTTTGTATGTTTTTGCAAGCTGAAAACAGCTATTTTATCTTGATTTCACTAACATTATCCATTATACACGACAGAAACATAAATATGACAGTTTAAATACTTAGAAACAGCATTTTGTATGTTTTTGCAAGCTGAGAACAGCTATTTTATCTTGATTTTGCAAACATAAGCCATTACACACGACATATATATGAATATGACAGTTTAAATACTTAAAAACGGTGTTTTGTATGCTTTTGCATGCTTAAAACAGCAATTTTATCTTGATTTCACCACCATTAGCCATTGTACACGACAGAAACATGAATATGACAGTTTAAATACTTGTAAACAGCATTTTGTATGTTTTTACAAGCTGAAAACAGCTATTTTATCTTGATTTCACCAACATTATCCATTATACACGACAGAAACATAAATATTACAGTTTAAATACTTGAAAACAGCATTTTGTATGTTTTTGCAAGCTGAGAACTGCTATTTTATCTTGATTTTGCAAACATAAGCCATTACACACGACATATACATAAATATGACAGTTTAAATACTTGAAAACGGTGTTTTGTATGCTTTTGCATGCTTAAAACAGCAATTTTATCTTGATTTCACCAACATTAGCCATTATACACGACAGAAACATGAATATTACAGTTTAAATATTTGAAAACAGCATTTTGTATGTTTCTGCAAGCTGAAAACAGCTGTTTTATCTTGATTTTGCTAACATAAGCCATTACACACGACATATACATGAATATGACAGTTTAAATACTTGACAACGGTGTTTTGTATGCTTTTGCATGCTTAAAACAGCAATTTTATCTTGATTTTACCAACATTAGCCATTATACATGACAGAAACATGAATATACCAGTTTAAATACTTGAAAACAGCATTTTGTATGTTTTTGCAAGCTGAAAACAGCTGTTTTATCTTGATTTTGCAAACATAAGCCATTACACACGACATATTATGAATATGACAGTTTAAATACTTGAAAACAGCATTTTGTATGTTTTTGCAAGCTGAAAACATCTATTTTATCTTGATTTTGCAAACATAAGCCATTACACACGACATATACATGGATATGACAGTTTAAATACTTTAAAACCGTGTTTTGTATGCTTTTACATGCTTAAAACAGCAATTTTATCTTGATTTCACCAACATTAGCCATTATACACGACAGAAACATGAATATTACAGTTTAAATACTTGAAAACAGCATTTTGCACGTTTTTGCAACCTGAAAACATATATTTTATCTTGATTTTGCAAACATAAGCCATTACACACGACATATACATGTATATGACAGTTTAAATACTTGAAAACGGTGTTTTGTATGCTTTTGAATGCTTAAAACAGCAGTTTTATCTTGATTTTACCAACATTAGTCATTATAAACGACAGAAACATGAATATGACAGTTTAAATACTTGAAAACAGCATTTTGTATGTTTTTGCAAGCTGAAAACAGCTATTTTATCTTGATTTTGCAAACATAAGCCATTACACACGACATATACATAAATATGACAGTTTAAATAATTGAAAACGGTGTTTTGAACACTTTTGAATGCTTAAAACAACAGTTTTATCTTGATTTCACCAACATTAGCCATTATACACGACAGAAACATGAATATTACAGTTTAAATACTTGAAAACGGGTATTTGTATGCTTTTGCATGGTTATCACAGCAATTTTATCTTGATTTCACCAACATTAGCCATTATATACGACAGAAACATGAATATGATTGTTTAAATACTTGAAAACAGCATTTTGTATGTTTTTGCAAGCTGAAAACAGCTGTTTTATCTTGATTTTGCAAACATAAACCATTACACACGACATATACAAGCATATGACAGTTTAAATACTTGAAAACGGTGTTTTGCTTGCTCTTGCATGCTTAAAACAGCAATTTTATGTTGATTTCATCAACATTAGCCATTATACACGACAGAAACATAATTATGACAGTTTAAATACTTGAAAACAGCATTTTGTATGTTTTTGCAAGCTGAAAACAGCTATTTTATCTTGATTTTGCAAACATAAGCCATTACACACGACATATACATGAATATGACAGTTTAAATACTTGAAAACTGCATTTTGTATGTTTTTGCATGCTGAAAACAGTTATTTTATCTTGATTTTGCAAACATAAGCCATTACACATGTCATATATATGCCGTTACACATGACATATACATGAATATGACAGTTTAAATTCTTGAAAACGGTGTTTTATATGCTTTTGAATGCTTAAAACAGCAGTTTTATGTTGATTTCACCAATATTAGCCATTATACACGACAAAAACATGAATATGACAGATTAAATACTTGAAAGCAGCATTTTGTATGTTTTTGCAAGCTGAAAACAGCTATTTTATCTTGATTTTATCTTGATTTCACTAACATTAGTCATTATACACGACACAAACATGAATATGACAGTTTAAATACTGGAAAACAGCAATTTGTATGTTTTTGCAAGCTGAAAACAGCTATTTTATCTTGATTTTGCAAACATAAGCCATTACACACGACATATACATGAATATGACAATTTAAATACTTGAAAACGGTGTTTTGTATGCGTTTGCATGCTTAAAACAGCAATTTTATATTGATTTCACCAACGTTAGCCATTATACACGACAGAAACATGAATATGAGAGTTTAAATACTTGAAAACAGCATTTTGTATGTTTTTGCAAGCTGAAAACAGTTATTTTATCTTGATTTTACAAACATAAGCCATTACACAAGATATATATTTTCCATTACACATGACATATACATGAATATGACAGTTTAAATACTTGAAAACGGTGTTTCGTATGCTTTTGAATGCTTAAAACAGCAGTTTTATGTTGATTTCACCAACATTAGCCATTATACACGACAAAAACATGAATATGACAGAGTAAATACTTTAAAGCAGCATTTTGTATGTTTTTGCAAGCTGAAAACAGCTATTTTATCTTGATTTTATCTTGATTTCACCAACATTAGCCATTATACACGACAGAAACATGAATATGACAGTTTTAATACTTGAAAACAGCATTTTGTATATTTTTGCAAGCTGAAAACACCTATATTATCTTGATTTTGCAAACATAAGCCATTACACACGACATATACATGAATATGACAATTTAAATACTTGAAAACGGTGTTTTGTATGCTTTTGAATGCTTAAAACAGCAATTTTATATTAATTTCACCAACGTTAGCCATTATACACGACAGAAACATGAATATGACAGTTTAAATACTTGAAAACAGCATTTTGTATGATTTTGCAATCTGAAAACAGCTATTTTATCTTGATTTCACTAACATTATCCATTATACACGACAGAAACATAAATATGACAGTTTAAATACTTAAAAACAGCATTTTGTATGTTTTTGCAAGCTGAGAACAGCTATTTTAACTTGATTTTGCAAACATAAGCCATTACACACGTCATATACATGAAAATGACAGTTTAAATACTTGAAAACGGTGTTTTGTATGCTTTTGCATGCTTAAAACAGCAATTTTATCTTGATTTCACCAACATTAGCCATTATACACGACAAAAACATGAATATTACAGTTTAAATACTTGAAAACAGCATTTTGTATGTTTTTGCAAGCTGAAAACAGCTGTTTTGTCTTGATTTTGCAAACATAAGCCATTACACACGACATATACATGAATATGACAGTTTAAATACTTGAAAACCGTGTTTTTTATGCTTTTACATGCTTAAAACAGCAATTTTATCTTGATATCACCAACATTAGCCATTATACACGACAGAAACATGAATATGACAGTTTATATACTTGAAAACGGTGTTTTGTATGCTTTTGCATGCTTAAAACAGCAATTTTATTTTGATTTCACCAACATTAGCCTTTATACAGGCTGTTCATTTTAAGTGGTACACTATCGCTCTTTCGAGAATTATAAGAGCTACGACGTCGGTTAAATTAGCAAACAATTTCTATATTATAAGACAATTAAAATGAGTGAAACAAGAATTTTTTTAGGCCAGTGGTTCTCAAAATGCGGGGTGCAACTTTCTTATTTTAAATGGCAACCTAATTTTTTTGTTTGCTTATTCGATTCAGTATTTTTTTCTGAATTCAATGATATTCAAATGTAATGACCAAATATTACAAAATATTTGAGAAAAATGCAAAATTTTAAATGTATCATTTTTATTTAAATATGCATATACAAAGTTTGCCATGGAAGAAAACAAATTATTATTCGATTCAACATTAGCCATTATACACAACAGAAACATAAACATGACAGTTCAAATACTTGAAAACTGCATTTTGTATGATTTTGCAAGCTGAAAACAGCTGTTTTGTCTTGATTTTGCAAACATAAGCCATTACATACGACACATACATGAATATGACAGTTTAAATACTTGAAAACAGCATTTTGTATGTTTTTGCAAGCTGAAAACAGCTATTTTATCTTGAGTTTGCAAACATAAGCCATTACACACGACATATACATAAATATGACAGTATAAATACTTGAAAACGGTGTTTTGAACACTTTTGAATGCTTAAAACAACAGTTTTATCTTGATTTCACCAACATTAGCCATTATACACGACAGAAACATGAATATTACAGTTTAAATACTTGAAAACGGGGTTTTGTATGCTTTTGCATGGTTAACACAGCAATTTTATCTTGATTTCACCAACATTAGCCATTATATACGACAGAAACATGAATATGACAGTTTAAATACTTGAAAACAGCATTTTGTATGTTTTTGCAAGCTGAAAACAGCTGTTTTATCTTGATTTTGCAAACATAAATTATTACACACGACATATACATGAATATGACAGTTTAAATACTTGAAAACGGTGTTTTGTTTGCTCTTGCATGCTTAAAACAGCAATTTTATGTTGATTTCATCAACATTAGCCATTATACACGAAAGAAACTTGAATATGACAGTTTAAATATTTGAAAACAGCATTTTGTATGTTTTTGCAAGCTGAGAACATCAAATTTATCTTGTTTTTGCAAACATAAGCCATTACACACGACATATTCATGAATATGACAGTTTAAATACTTGAAAACGGTGTTTTGTATGCTTAAAACAGCAGTTTTATCTTGATTTCAGCAACATTAGCCATTATACACGACAAAAACATGAATATGACAGATTAAATACTTGAAAACAGCAATTTGTATGTTTTTGCAAGCTGAAAACAGCTATTTTATCTTGATTTTGCAAACATAAGCCATTACACACGACATATACATGAATATGACAATTTAAATACTTGAAAACGGTGTTTTGTATGCGTTTGCATGCTTAAAACAGCAATTTTATATTGATTTCACCAACGTTAGCCATTATACACGACAGAAACATGAATATGAAAGTTTAAATACTTGAAAACAGCATTTTGTATGTTTTTGCAAGCTGAAAACAGTTATTTTATCTTGATTTTGCAAACATAAGCCATTACACACGTCATATACAGGAAAATGACAGTTTAAATACTTGAAAACGGTGTTTTGTATGCTTTTTCATGCTTAAAACAGCAATTTTATCTTGATTTCACCAACATTAGCCATTATACACGACAAAAACATGAATATTACAGTTTAAATACTTAAAAACAGCATTTTGTATGTTTTTGCAAGCTGAAAACAGCTGTTTTGTCTTGATTTTGCAAACATAAGCCATTACACACGACATATACATAAATATGACAGTTTAAATACTTGAAAACCGTGTTTTGTATGCTTTTACATGCTTAAAACAGCAATTTTATCTTGATTTCACCAACATTAGCCATTATACACGACAGAAACATGAATATGACAGTTTATATACTTTAAAACAGCATTTTGTATGTTTTTGCAAGCTGAAAACAGCTATTTTATCTTGATTTCACTAACATTATCCATTATACACGACAGAAACATAAATATGACAGTTTAAATACTTAGAAACAGCATTTTGTATGTTTTTGCAAGCTGAGAACAGCTATTTTATCTTGATTTTGCAAACATAAGCCGTTACACACGACATATACATGAATATGACAGTTTAAATACTTGAAAACGGTGTTTTGTATGCTTTTGCATGCTTAAAACAGCAATTTTATCTTGATTTCACCACCATTAGCCATTATACACGACAGAAACATGAATATGATAGTTTAAATACTTGTAAACAACATTTTGTATGTTTTTGCAAGCTGAAAACAGCTATTTTATCTTGATTTCACCAACATTATCCATTATACACGACAGAAACATAAATATTACAGTTTAAATACTTGAAAACAGCATTTTGTATGTTTTTGCAAGCTGAGAACTGCTATTTTATCTTGATTTTGCAAACATAAGCCATTACACACGACATATACATAAATATGACAGTTTAAATACTTGAAAACGGTGTTTTGTATGCTTTTGCATGCTTAAAACAGCAATTTTATCTTGATTTCACCAACATTAGCCATTATACACGACAGAAACATGAATATTACAGTTTAAATACTTGAAAACAGCATTTTGTACGTTTTTGCAACCTGAAAACATCTATTTTATCTTGATTTTGCAAACATAAGCCATTACACACGACATATACATGTATATGACAGTTTAAATACTTGAAAACGGTGTTTTGTATGCTTTTGAATGCTTAAAACAGCAGTTTTATCTTGATTTTACCAACATTAGTCATTATAAACGACAGAAACATGAATATGACAGTTTAAATACTTGAAAACAGCATTTTGTGTGTTTTTGCAAGCTGAAAACAGCTATTTTATCTTGATTTTGCAAACATAAGCCATTACACACGACATATACATAAATATGACAGTTTAAATACTTGAAAACGGTGTTTTGAACACTTTTGAATGCTTAAAACAACAGTTTTATCTTGATTTCACCAACATTAGCCATTATACACGACAGAAACATGTTTATTACAGTTTAAATACTTGAAAACGGGGTTTTGTATGCTTTTGCATGGTTATCACAGCAATTATATCTTGATTTCACCAACATTAGCCATTACATACGACAGAAACATGAATATGATTGTTTAAATACTTGAAAACAGCATTTTGTATGTTTTTGCAAGCTGGAAACAGCTGTTTTATCTTGATTTTGCAAACATAAACCATTACACACGATATATACAAGCATATGACAGTTTAAATACTTGAAAACGGTGTTTTGCTTGCTCTTGCATGCTTAAAACAGCAATTTTATGTTGATTTCATCAACATTAGCCATTATACACGACAGAAACATAATTATGACAGTTTAAATACTTGAAAACAGCATTTTGTATGTTTTTGCAAGCTGAAAACAGCTATTTTATCTTGATTTTGCAAACATAAGCCATTACACACGACATATACATGAATATGACAGTTTAAATACTTGAAAACTGCATTTTGTATGTTTTTGCATGCTGAAAACAGTTATTTTATCTTGATTTTGCAAACATAAAGCCATTACACATGTCATATATATGCCGTTACACATGACATATACATGAATATGACAGTTTAAATTCTTGAAAACGGTGTTTTGTATGCTTTTGAATGCTTAAAACAGCAGTTTTATGTTGATTTCACCAATATTAGCCATTATACACGACAAAAACATGAATATGACAGATTAAATACTTGAAAGCAGCATTTTGTATGTTTTTGCAAGCTGAAAACAGCTATTTTATCTTGATTTTATCTTGATTTCACCAACATTAGCCATTATACACGACAGAAACATGAATATGACAGTTTTAATACTTGAAAACAGCATTTTTGTATATTTTTGCAAGCTGAAAAACACCTATATTATCTTGATTTTGCAAAACATAAGCCATTACACACGACATATACATATGACAATTTAAATACTTGAAAACGGTGTTTTGTATGCTTTTGAATGCTTAAAACAGCAATTTTATATTAATTTCACCAACGTTAGCCATTATACACGACAGAAACATGAATATGACAGTTTAAATACTTGAAAACACAATTTTGTATGATTTTGCAATCTGAAAACAGCTATTTTATCTTGATTTCACTAACATTATCCATTATACACGACAGAAACATAAATATGACAGTTTAAATACTTAAAAACAGCATTTTGTATGTTTTTGCAAGCTGAGAACAGCTATTTTAACTTGATTTGCAAACATAAGCCATTACACACGTCATATACATGAAAATGACAGTTTAAATACTTGAAAACGGTGTTTTGTATGCTTTTGCATGCTTAAAACAGCAATTTTATCTTGATTTCACCAACATTAGCCATTATACACGACAAAAACATGAATAATACAGTTTAAATACTTGAAAACAGCATTTTGTATGTTTTTGCAAGCTGAAAACAGCTGTTTTGTCTTGATTTTGCAAACATAAGCCATTACACACGACCATATACATGAATATGACAGTTTAAATACTTGAAAACCGTGTTTTGTATGCTTTTACATGCTTAAAACAGCAATTTTATCTTGATTTCACCAACATTAGCCATTATACACGACCAGAAACATGAATATGACATTTTATATACTTGAAAACGGTGTTTTGTATGCTTTTGCATGCTTAAAACAGCAATTTTATTTTGATTTCACCAACATTAGCCTTTATACAGGCTGTTCATTTTAAGTGGTACACTATCGCTCTTTCGAGAACTATAAGAGCTACGAACGTCGGTTAAATTAGCAAACAATTTCAATATTATAAGACAATTAAATGAGTGAAACAAGAATTTTTTTAGGCCAGTGGTTCTCAAAATGCGGGGTGCAACTTTCTTATTTTAAATGGCAACCTAATTTTTTTATTTGCTTATTCGATTCAGTATTTTTTTCTGAATTCAATGATATTCAAATGTAATGACCAAATATTACAAAATATTTGAGAAAAATGCAAAATTTTAAATGTATCATTTTTATTTAAATATGCATATACAAAGTTTGCCATGGAAGAAAACAAATTATTATTCGATTCAACATTAGCCATTATACACACAGAAACATAAACATGACAGTTTAAATACTTGAAAACTGCATTTTGTATGATTTTGCAAGCTGAAAACAGCTGTTTTGTCTTGATTTTGCAAACATAAGCCATTACATACGACATATACATGAATATGACAGTTTAAATACTTGAAAAACAGCATTTTGTATGTTTTTGCAAGCTGAAAACAGCTATTTTATCTTGAGTTTGCAAACATAAGCCATTACACACGACATATACATAAATATGACAGTATAAATACTTGAAAACGGTGTTTTGAACACTTTTGAATGCTTAAAACAACAGTTTTATCTTGATTTCACCAACATTAGCCATTATACACGACAGAAACATGAATATTACAGTTTAAATACTTGAAAACCGGGGTTTTGTATGCATTTGCATGGTTAACACAGCAATTTTATCTTGATTTCACCAACATTAGCCATTATATACGACAGAAACATGAATATGACAGTTTAAATACTTGAAAACAGCATTTTGTATGTTTTTGCAAGCTGAAAACAGCTGTTTTATCTTGATTTTGCAAACATAAATTATTACACACGACATATACATGAATATGACAGTTTAAATACTTGAAAACGGTGTTTTGTTTGCTCTTGCATGCTTAAAACAGCAATTTTATGTTGATTTCATCAACATTAGCCATTATACACGAAAGAAACTTGAATATGACAGTTTAAATATTTGAAAACAGCATTTTGTATGTTTTTGCAAGCTGAGAACATCAAATTTATCTTGTTTTTGCAAACATAAGCCATTACACACGACATATTCATGAATATGACAGTTTAAATACTTGAAAACGGTGTTTTGTATGCTTAAAACAGCAGTTTTATCTTGATTTCACCAACATTAGCCATTATACACGACAGAAATATGAATATGACAGTTTAAATACTTGAAAACAGCAATTTGTATGTTTTTGCAAGCTGAAAACAGCTATTTTATCTTCATTTTGCAAACATAAGCTATTATTTCGACATATACATGAATATGACAATTAAAATACTTGAAATCGGTATTTTTTATGCTTTTGCATGCGTAAAACAGCAATTTTATCTTGATTTCACCAACATTAGCCATTATGCACGACAGAAACATAATTATGACAGTTTAAATACTTGAAAACAGCATTTTGTTGTTTTTGCAAGCTGAAAACAGCTATTTTATCTTGATTTTGCAAACATAAGCCATTACACACGACATATACATGAATATGACAGTTTAAATACTTGAAAACAGCATTTTGTATGTTTTTGCATGCTGAAAACAGTTATTTTATCTTGATTTTGCAAACATAAGCCATTACACATGTCATATATATGCCATTACACATGACATATACAT
>CAWWDY010000362.1:0-34567 GCA_963942605.1 Poecilus cupreus
GTTTTAAGCATGCAAAGCATACAAAACACCGTTTTCAAGTATTTAAACTGTCATATTCATGTATATGTCGCGTGTAATGGCTTATGTTTGCAAAATTAAGATAAAAAAGCTGTTTTCAGCTCGCAAAAACATACAATATGCTGTTTTCTAGTATTTAAACTGTCATATTCATGTTTCTATCGTGTATAATAGCTAATGTTGGTGAAAGAAAGACAAAAATGCTGTTTTAAGCATGCAAAAGCATACAAAACACCGTTTTCAAGTATTTAAACTGTCATATTCATGTATATGTCGTGTTTAATGGCTTACGTTTGCAAAATCAAGATAAAATAGCTGTTTTCAGCTTGCAAAAACTTTCAAAATGCTGTTTTCAAGTATTTAAACTGTCATATTCATGTTTCTGTCGTGTATAATAGCTAATGTTGGTTAAAGCAAGATAAAAATGCTGTTTTAAGCATGCAAAAGCATACAAAACACCGTTTTCAAGTATTTAAACTGTCATATTCATGTATATGTCGTGTGTAATGGCTTATGTTTGCAAAATCAAGATAAAATAGCTGTTTTCAGCTTGCAAAAACATACAAAATGCTGTTTTCAAGTATTTAAACTGTCATATTCATGTTTCTGTCGTGTATAATAGCTAATGTTGGTGAAAGCAAGATAAAAATGCTGTTTTAAGCATGCAAAAGCATACAAAACACCGTTTTCAAGTATTTAAACTGTCATATTCATGTATATGTCGTGTGTAATGGCTTATGTTTGCAAAATCAAGATAAAATAGCTGTTTTCAGCTTGAAAAAACATATAAAATGCTGTTTTAAAGTATATAAATTGTCATATTCATTTTTCTGTCGTGTATAATAGCTAATGTTGGTGAAAGCAAGATAAAAATGCTGTTTTAAGCATGCAAAAGCATACGAAACACAGTTTTCAAGTATTTAAACTGTCATATTCATGTTTCTGTCGTGTATAATAGCTAATGTTGGTGAAATCAAGATATAAACGCTGCTTTAAGCATGCAAAAGCATACAAAACACCGTTTTCAAGTATTTAAACTGTCATATTCATGTATATATCGTGTGTAATGGCTTATGTTTGCAAAATCAGGATAAAATAGCTGTTTTCAGCTTGCAAATGCATACAAAATACCGTTTTCAAGTATTTAAACTGTCATATTCATGTATTTGTCGTGTGTAATGGCTTATGTTTGCAAAATCAAGATAAAATAGCTGTTTTCAGCTTGCAAAAATATTCAAAATGCTGTTTTCAAGTATTTAAACTGTCATATTAATGTTTCTGTCGTGTATAATAGCTAATGTTGGTAAAAGCAAGATAAAAATTCTGTTTTAAGCATGCAAAAGCATACAAAACACCGTTTTCAAGTATTTAAACTGTCATATTCACGTTTCTGTCGTGTATAATAGCTAATGTTGGTGAAAACAAGATAAAAATGCTGTTTTAAGCATGCAAAAGCATACAAAACACCGTTTTCAAGTATTTAAACTGTCATATTCATGTATATGTCGTGTGTAATGGCTTATGTTTGCAAAATCAAGATAAAATAGCTGTTTTCAGCTTGCAAAAACTTACAAAATGCTGTTTTCAAGTATATAAACTGTCATATTCATGATTCTGTCGTGTATAATAGTTAATGTTGGTGAAAGCAAGATAAAAATGCTGTTTTAAGCATGCAAGAGCTTACAAAACACGGTTTTTAAGTATGTAAACTGTCATATTCATGTATATGTCGTGTGTAATGGCTATGTCTGCAAAATCAAGATAAAATAGATGTTTTCAGCTAGCAAAAACATACAAAATGCTGTTTTCAAGTATTTAAACTGTCATATTCATGTTTCAGCTGTGTATAATATCTAATGTTGGTGAAAGCAAGATAAAAATGCTGTTTTAAGCATGCAAAAGCATACAAAACACCGTTTTCAAGTATTTAAACTGTCATATTCATGTATATGTCGTGTGTAATGGCTTATGTTTGCAAAATCAAGATAAAATAGCTGTTTTCAGCTTCCAAAAACATACAAAATGCTGTTTTTAAGTATTTAAACTGTCATATTCATGTATATGTCATGTGTAATGGCTAATGTTGGTGAAAGCAAGATAAAAATGATGTTTTAAGCATGCAAAAGCATACAAAACACCGTTTTCAAGTATTTAAACTGTCATATTCATGTATATGTCGCGTGTAATGGCTTATGTTTGCAAAATTAAGATAAAAAAGCTGTTTTCAGCTCGCAAAAACATACAATATGCTGTTTTCTAGTATTTAAACTGTCATATTCATGTTTCTATTGTGTATAATAGCTAATGTTGGTGAAAGAAAGACAAAAATGCTGTTTTAAGCATGCAAAAGCATACAAAACACCGTTTTCAAGTATTTAAACTGTCATATTCATGTATATGTCGTGTTTAATGGCTTACGTTTGCAAAATCAAGATAAAATAGCTGTTTTCAGCTTGCAAAAACTTTCAAAATGCTGTTTTCAAGTATTTAAACTGTCATATTCATGTTTCTGTCGTGTATAATAGCTAATGTTGGTGAAAGCAAGATAAAAATGCTGTTTTAAGCATGCAAAAGCATACAAAACACCGTTTTCAAGTATTTAAACTTTCATGTTCATGTTTCTGTCGTGTATAATAGCTAATGTTGGTGAAAGCAAGATGAAAATGCTGCTTTAAGCATGCAAAAGCATACAAAACACCGTTTTCAAGTATTTAAACTGTCATATTCATGTATATGTCGTGTGTAATGGCTTATGTTTGCAAAATCAAGATAAAATAGCTGTTTTCAACTAGCAAAAACATACAAAATGCTGTTTTCAAGTATTTAAACTGTCATATTCATGTTTCTGTCGTGTATAATAGCTAATGTTGGTGAAAGCAAGGTAAAAATGCTGTTTTAAGCATGCAAAAGCATACAAAACACCGTTTTCAAGTATTTAAACCATCATATTCATGTATTTGTCGTGTTTAATGGCTTATGTTTGCAAATTCAAAATAAAATAGCTGTTTTCAGCTTGCAAAAATATACAAAATGCTGTTTTCAAGTATTTAAACTGTCATATTAATGTTTCTGTCGTGTATAATAGCTAATGTTGGTGAAAGCAAGACAAAAATGCTGTTTTAAGCATGCAAAAGCATACAAAACACCGTTTTCAAGTATTTAAACTGTCATATTCTTGTATATGTCGTGTGTAATGGCTTGTTTGGAAAATCAAGATAAAAATGCTGTTTTAAGCATGCAAAAGCATACAAAACACCGTTTTCAAGTATTTAAACTGTCATATTCATGTTTCTGTCGTGTATAATAGCTAATGTTGATGAAAGCAAGACAAAAATGCTGTTTTAAGCATGCAAAAGCATACAAAACACCGTTTTCAAGTATTTAAACTGTCATGTTCATGTTTCTGTCGTGTATAATAGCTAATGTTGGTGAAAGCAAGACAAAAATACTGTTTTAAGCATGCAAAAGCATACAAAACACCGTTTTCAAGTTTTTAAACTGTCATATTCATGTATATGTCGTGTGTAATAGCTTGTTTGGAAAATCAAGATAAAAATGCTGTTTTAAGCATGCAAAAGCATACAAAACACCGTTTTCAAGTATTTAAACAATAATATTCATGTATATGTCGTGTGTAATGGCTTGTTTGGAAAATCAAGGTATAATGCTGTTTTAAGCATGCAAAAGCATACAAAACACCGTTTTCAAGTATTTAAACTGTCATATTCATGTTTCTGTCGTGTATAATAGCTAATGTTGGTGAAAGCAAGACAAAAATGCTGTTTTAAGCATGCAAAAGCATACAAAACACCGTTTTCAAGTATTTAAACTGTCATATTCATGTAAATGTCATGTGTAATGGCTTATGTTTGCAAAATCAAGATAAAATAGCTGTTTTCAGCTTGCAAAAACATACAAAATGCTGTTTTCAAGTATTTAAATTGTCATATTCATGTTTCTGTCGTGTATAATAGCTAATGTTGTTGAAAGCAAGATAAAAATGCTGTTTAAAGCATGCAAAAGCATACAAAACACCGTTTTCAAGTATTTAAACTCTCATATTCATGTTTCTGTCGTGTATAATAGCTAATGTTGGTGAAAGCAAGACAAAAATGCTGTTTTAAGCATGCAAAAGCATAAAAAACACCGTTTTCAAGTATTTAAACTGTCATATTCATGTATATGTCGTGTGTAATGGCTTATGTTTGCAAAATAAAGATAAAATAGCTGTTTTCAACTTGCAAAAAAATACAAAATGCTGTTTTCAAGTATTTAAATTGTCATATTCATGTTTATGTCGTGTATTATAGCTAATGTTGGTGAAAGCAAGATAAAAATGCTGTTTTAAGCATGCAAAAGCATACAAAACACCGTTTTCAAGTATTTAAACTGTCATATTCATGTATATGTCGCGTGTAATGGCTTATGTTTACAAAATCAAGATAAAAAAGCTGTTCTCAGCTTGCAAAAACATACAAAATGCTGTTTTCAAGTATTTAAACTGTCATATTCATGTTTCTGTCGTGTATAATAGCTAATGTTGGTGAAAGCAAGATAAAAATGCTGTTTTAAGCATACAAAAGCATACAAAACACCGTTTTCAAGTATTTGAACTGTCATATTCATGTATATGTCGTGTGTAATGTCTTATGTTTGCATAATCAAGATAAAATAGCTGTTTTCAGCTTGCAAAAACATACAAAATGCTGTTTTCAAATATTTAAACTGTCATATTCATGTTTCTGTCGTGTATAATAGCTAATGTTGGTAAAATCAAGATAAAAATGCTGTTTTAAGCATGCAAAAGCATACAAAACACTGTTTTCAAGTATTTAAACTATCATATTCATGTATATGTCGTGTGTAATGGCTTATGTTTGCAAAATCAAGATAAAATAGATGTTTTCAGCTTGCAAAAACATACAAAATGCTGTTTTCAAATATTTAAACTGTCATATTCATGTTTCTGTCGTGTATAATAGCTAATGTTGGTGAAAGTAAGATAAAAATGCTGTTTTAAGCATGCAAAAGCATACAAAACACCGTTTTCAAGTATTTAAACTGTCATATTCATGTATATGTCGTGTGTAATGGCTTATGTTTGCAAAATCAATATAAAAAAGCTGTTTTCAGATTGCAAAAACATACAAAATACTGTTTTAAAGTATTTAAACTGTCATATTCATGTTTCTGTCATGTATAATAGCTAATGTTGGTGAAAGCAAGATAAAAATGCTGTTTTAAGCATACAAAAGCATACAAAACACCGTTTTCAAGTATTTAAATTGTCATATTCATGTTTATGTCGTGTATTAGCGTTATGTCAACCGATGACTAAACAAAACCGTTATTTTTTTTTGTCTTCGAACAAAGAATGCACTTATAAACGAAAATGATAACTTACACTCCCGTGCGAAGCGCAATCGTGTCGCCACCAAGACGCTGAATGGTTTCAAGGGCTGTTTACCTGAAATCGAACGGTACGTGAGCAATGGAGCTCAGCGAATCCAAGGTATACGATATACATAAGGAGATACATATCGATGATAAATACATCCGCACGCTTAACGTCTGCCATAACGTGGCCTGGTATCATATAATTCGTTCGCACAATCGTTCGTACGCTCGCCCGCTCGCACGCTTGCACGCTTGCTGGCACGCTCGCTCGCACGCTTGCACGCTTGCTGGCACGCTCGCTCGCACGCTAACTTGCACGCTTGCACGCTCGCCTGCACGCACGCATCGCTCGCATCAGATAAGCAACATAGTAGTTGAAGGAGACCCGTATGGTCTTACGTCACAATCGCCGGAGGCCCGTATGGCCTCGAGATCCGCATAATCTCATAACACAATCGCCGGAGGCCCGCATGGCCTCGAGATCCGCATGATCTCATATCACAATCGCCGAAGGCCCGCATGGCCTCGAGATCCGCATGATCTCATAACACAATCGCCGGAGGAACGCATGGCCTCGAGATCCGCATGATCTCATAACACAATCGCCGGAGGCCCGCATGGCCTCGAGATCCGCATGATCTCATAACACAATCGCCGGAGGCCCGCATGGCCTCGAGATCCGCATGATCTCATAACACAATCGCCGGAGGCCCGCATGGCCTCGAGATCCGCATGATCTCATAACACAATCGCCCAACGGCGTTCGTTCTCACACGAAGTTGCTAATGACGTAAGTGCTGTTTGGTTAAACCGTTCGACCTGGCCGTTGGCACGCGGTGTGGCGACGGCATTTAGAACATGTTTGATGCCGAATTCTTCGCAAAACGTTGCAAACAATTTTGATGTAAAGCTCGTTCCTCGATCTGATATAATGCGCACTGGTGTTCCATACGTGGTAAACAAACTTTTGAACATTTCAACAACATATTTCGTTTTTGTATTCTTTACTGGTTTCAATATTGTGTATTGAGTAAATGCGTCTGTTGCTACAATTAGCTGCGTATTTCCTTTCGCGGTACGGGTGAACGGTCCTACGTGATCCACGTGAATCGTATGAAATGGCGCTGGTGGTTTTTCTATCGGGTGTAACAATCCTTCTTTCTTTCCTCTCGGTCTTTTGTGGTACAAACAGTGAGTACAACACTCAATGTATTTTTTGATATATTGACGCATTTGTGGGAACCAATATGTCTCTGCAACTTTATCATATGTTTTGTCGCCCGCAAAATGACCTAAGTCATCATGACACCATCTTAGAATCGTTGACCTTTGTCCGTGTGGTATATAGATGCGCAGACCTTTGTTGGTCTTCTTATAAACGCGTTCATTCTTTAAAGCATACTCTTGTTGGGTAAGTCGGTCATCTTTGTTCTCGGCCGCGTTAGTGAGTATTTTATAAATATTCCTTATATGTTTGTCTGTTAATTGTCCTGCTAAGATCCAGTCACTTGTTTCAATGCGAAGAATTTCGTTTTCGTTTTGGGCATTATTGCCTACGGGCGGATTTCGACTTAACGCGTCAGCGTGTTTCATTTGACTTCCCGGACGATATTCAACTTTAAAGTTGAACTCTGATAACGTTAACCACCATCTGGCGATCCGCGGAACAATGTCTCGTTTCGTTTGCGCTCTTTTGAGGGCGTTACAATCTGTTACAATTTTGAATTCTTTCAACCCGAGGAGGTACACGCGAAATTTTCGAACGGTCTCGACTACAGCAAGTGCTTCTAATTCGTAAGAGTGATATTTCTGCTCGCAATGTGTTGTTTGCCTGCTGAAATAAAGAACGGGGTGCAAATTTCCATTTTGCTGGTATTGTAGTAAAATTCCCGCCACTCCTCGTTTGCAAGCATCCGTATGGATTTCTGTGATGGCTTCGGGGTTATATAAGGCAAGTAGCGGTCGTGTAGTTAAGATATCTTTAATTTGTTGGAAAGCATGCTCCTGTACGGTGTTCCAACTCCAATTCTGATCTTTTTTTGTAAGTACGTAAAGAGGTCGTGCGATCATCGCAAATTTAGGTACGAATTGACTAAAGTATGATGCCAATCCAAGAAATTGCCGTAATGTGTGAACGTCCGAAGGCTGAGGAAAATCTTTTACCGCTTGTACCTTGTATTCACTTGGCCTAATTCCATCTTCGTTGATGTCAAAACCAAGGTAAGTAATCGATGTCGCTAGAAAAACACATTTCTTCAGTTTGAGAGTAAGTCCCTCGTCGCGAAGAACTTGTAATACGTTTTCCAGGAGTTTTAGTCCTTCGTCTATCGTTCTGCTCGGTATCAGAATGTCATCCAGGTAGACAGATATTGCGTCACAACGCAATCCGCTAAGTACTTTGTTCATTAAGCGCTGGAAGACACTGGGGGCGTTGGCGAGTCCGAATGGCATCCGGTTGTATTCGTACTGGCCGTCTGGCGTCACGAATGAAGTCAGATGTTTAGAATCGGCCGCAATTGGGATTTGATGATATCCTGAGCTAAGGTCCAACGTTGTAAAGTATCGGCGTCCGTACAATTTATCGAGTTGATCGTCTATTCTCGGCAACGGATTATGATCTTTCACTGTATTGGCGTTCAATTTCCTGTAGTCTACGCACATTCTATTCTCTCCGTCCTTCTTTTGCACGAGGATAATGGGTGACGAATATGGAGATTGCGACTCCTGGATAATACCGTTGTCCAGCAACTCCGTTACAATATCTTTGTTTGCGCTCAGTGACATACGATAGGGTCGGTAAGTAACCGGTACGTCGGAATTTAGCTTGATCGCCATCTCCGCGGATTTAGCATGTCCTAATTCTCGAAGGTTTTGAGCGAAACAGTCTCGGTATTTATTCAGTAGGGTAATTAATTCTAATCTTGTTTCGTTGTTAATCGGGCCGGTCGTAATTTCGTCTGGTGGTAATGTTGCTAGCTTGAGTTTATCCATTTTCAGAATCTCGTTATTTTCTTTTTTCGATGCCTGCCGGCATGGCCACACATTTGCAAGTTTTGTTTCTTTATGAATGACGAATTCTTTATCCGAAATATTTATAATTGGAATGATGCTCAGATTCTGTTGGTCAATACGAATTAACGACTCTGGTATAAACTTCCTTTGTAGCTCATCTCCGTGTACAGTTGGTGCCATGTAAAATTCACCGTCAACATTTTCCTTTGTATGCACTGGTACATATCCTGCATGGTGAGCTGGTATGACGGTTGCTGATTTTGCCCAGAGGCAAACACGATCCATAGGTTGCAGTTGAATATCTCGAATATAATCACTGCTTCGATCGAAAATACGAAGTGTTTTACTAGTTTTCATGACCATGATATTTTCAGCTTCTGTGAATGGTTGGCCTATAATAAGAGGTATCTCCTGCACGGCGTCAGGTACCACGTCTGCTCTGACTTCCATCTCGGCTTGGTCTACCTTTAACTTGAAAGCCGTTGTTCCTACAGATTTCACAATCCCTCCACCGTACCCCTTTATAAACGTGACGTTGCTGACATCGGTAGGCAGGTTAAGGTGTCGAGCGTTTGATTCTTTAATCGTGACGCATCCGCTTCCAAAGTCAACGTAAGCATGTATCTGAATTCCATTTATATAAGCATCAACATAAAATTTCTCGTTCGGTGAGGCTGCTGCGGAAGTTAATACAAGATTAGTCTTGGACGTTGATGGTCTTTCCTTACACGCAAATTCGCTGTGTCCAGTATTGCTACAATATCTACATTTCTTGGTGCATTTCGATGAAATGTGACCGGGTTCATTGCATCTGTGGCATTTAATGATGTCTCGCTTGGGGGCAGGCAGCGGTGTACGCTTGCCCTCGCTGAATTTCTTGGGGAACTGACGTAATCTTCGAGCCGGACGATCTTTCTTCGTATCCCAGGTTTTTGTGTTGTAATCCTTACAAGAACGTAGATAATTAAATAATGACTCGGGGGTACGAAACTGACCGGCGCGAGCTGACGCTTGTTGCGTGTCGTTAGGTAATCCACCTATGAGACAAGATACTGCTCTTTCTCCATCGATATCACATGCATTAAGCATCGCCAGTTTTTCGTAGTAGTACTTTGCATACGATTCTTCGGGTTGCTTTTTCCTACGCAACATCTGTTCGAGCAAGGTACAGTAGTCACGTTGCGGGGGGAATGCTTGAATAAGCTGCTGTTTCCATTCGGGCCAAGTAAACTGAACGGTACGTAGTCCGCGATACCATGTTGCCGCTAATCCACGTAGCTTTCCCAGCGAATAATAAACTGTTGTTTCCTCAGACCAACGGAAAATATTTCGGAGTTCATCGATCTTCAGGAGCCATCTAGATATGTCGCTGTTGGCCTCCTCAGGGTTGAATATTGGAACAGCGTCCCCGTGGAATGCAGTGACCGTTGTTGGTTGCAAATTGTTTGTTGATGGTAATTGCCGACCTACTGTTTCCGCAAGTTCCCTTACAATATTAGCAAGTTGATCCATCTGTTCTTCTGAGCGGTTTGAAGTTACATAATGTCGATCCTCTGACGGTGGTCTCCATTCAACTTGTACACAGTCTTGCCGCGATAAATTTGGAGATTCGTTGTAATTGCGTGAACGGTCGTAAATCGATCCGCAATATGAACGCGGAGTCGTGGAGCGCGATCGTGGATTCGGAGAAAGGTGTGATAAGTGATATCTCCGCGGACGCTTTCTAGAACGAGAATCTTCCGGAGATGGACTCCGTGAATAGTCTCGTCGAGATGAATCGTAACTATCCATTATCAGGAATGCGCGATTCTTTATCCCACTTCTGAAATATTAGCGTTATGTCAACCGATGACTAAACAAAACCGTTATTTTTTTTTGTCTTCGAACAAAGAATGCACTTATAAACGAAAATGATAACTTACACTCCCGTGCGAAGCGCAATCGTGTCGCCACCAAGACGTTAAATGGTTTCAAGGGCTGTTTACCTGAAATCGAACGGTACGTGAGCAATGGAGCTCAGCGAATCCAAGGTATACGATATACATAAGGAGATACATATCGATGATAAATACATCCGCACGCTTAACGTCTGCCATAACGTGGCCTGGTATCATATAATTCGTTCGCACAATCGTTCGTACGCTCGCCCGCTCGCACGCTTGCACGCTTGCTGGCACGCTCGCTCGCACGCTTGCACGCTTGCTGGCACGCTCACTCGCACGCTAACTTGCACGCTTGCACGCTCGCCTGCACGCACGCATCGCTCGCATCAGATAAGCAACATAGTAGTTGAAGGAGACCCGTATGGTCTTACGTCACAATCGCCGGAGGCCCGTATGGCCTCGAGATCAGCAT
This sequence comes from Poecilus cupreus, assembly GCA_963942605.1. Classification (NCBI taxonomy): domain Eukaryota; kingdom Metazoa; phylum Arthropoda; class Insecta; order Coleoptera; family Carabidae; genus Poecilus; species Poecilus cupreus. The sequence goes on from CAWWDY010000362.1 coordinate 10,783, forward strand.
GATCTCATAACACAATCGCCGGAGGCCCGCATGGCCTCGAGATCCGCATGATCTCATATCACAATCGCCGAAGGCCCGCATGGCCTCGAGATCCGCATGATCTCATAACACAATCGCCGGAGGAACGCATGGCCTCGAGATCCGCATGATCTCATAACACTATCGCCGGAGGCCCGCATGGCCTCGAGATCCGCATGATCTCATAACACAATCGCCGGAGGCCCGCATGGCCTCGAGATCCGCATGATCTCATAACACAATCGCCGGAGGCCCGCATGGCCTCGAGATCCGCATGATCTCATAACACAATCGCCGGAGGCCCGCATGGCCTCGAGATCCGCATGATCTCATAACACAATCGCCGGAGGCCCGCATGGCCTCGAGATCCGCATGATCTCATATCGTGATGTTAGGGATCCGCATGATCCCGTCGTACGTAGCGTAATAGTCGTTCCAGTTTTCATATGATGAATATAGATGATCGCTGTATCACAGCGTACTCGCTCGCTAGATCACTTTCCAAAATAATAATAATACCATAATACAATCACGCTCGTCTATACTACCGCCTGAGTATATATCGCATAAGAATATCGCAACGCTGACAGATACAAATAAAATGCACAGCCATAATAAATATCATTAAACTAATAAACGTAATATCCTTGAGGACTCACCTTCTGAATAATTATCCAGGAGACCTAAATACACACACCAACACGCACAATAACTCTTCGGCTCTACAAATGTCGTCCGATCACACCAGAAGCCGTTAACTAACTAACTGGCTATAGGTAATATCAGCATCGGAGAGGGTTGTGTAATTTTATGAAACAAATTACTAGTATATTGCGTCACACTAATAAATTTATTAACCAAATTAAATAATACAAAATAAATTAAATTCATAATGAATCGAAACTATTGCTAACACGTGTATTATCGCTAATGTTGGTGAAAGCAAGATAAAAATGCTGTTTTAAGCATGCAAAAGCATACAAAACACCGTTTTCAAGTATTTAAACTGTCATATTCATGTATATGTCGTGTGTAATGGCTTATGTTTGCAAAATCAAGATAAAATAGCTGTTTTCAGCTTGCAAAAACATACAAAATGCTGTTTTCAAGTATATAAACTGTCATATTCATGTTTCTGTCGTGTATTATAGCTAATGTTGGTGAAAGCAAGATAAAAATGCTGTTTTAAGCATGCAAAAGTATACAAAACACCGTTTTCAAGAATTTAAACTGTAATATTCATGTATATGTCGTGTGTAATGGATTATGTTTGCAAAATCAAGATAAAATAGCTGTTTTCAACTTGCAAAAACTTAGAAAATGCTGTTTTCAAGTATTTAAATTGTCATATTCATGTTTCTGTCTTGTATAATAGCTAACGTTGGTGAAAGCAAGATAAAAATGCAGTTTTAAGCATGCAAAAGCATACAAAACACCGTTTTCAAGTATTTAAACTGTCATATTCATGTATATGTCGTGTGTAATGGCTTATGTTTGAAAAAATCAAGATAAAATACCTGTTTTCAGCTTGCTAAAACATACAAAATGCTGTTTTCAAGTTTTTATACTGTCATATTCATGTTTCTGTCGCGTATGATGGCAAATGTTGGTGAAATCAAGATAAAATATGGCTCTTTTAAGCATGCAAAAGCATACAAAACACTGTTTTCAATTATTTTAACTGTCATATTCATGCATATGTCGTGTGTAATGGCTTGTTTGGAAAATCAAGATAAAAATGCTGTTTTAAGCATGCAAAAGCATACAAAACACCGTTTTCAAGTATTTAAACTGTCATATTCATGTATATGTCGTGTGTAATGGCTTATGTTTGCAAAATCAAGATAAAATAGCTGTTTTCAGCTTGCAAAAACATACAAAATGCTGTTTTCAAGTATTTAAACTGTCATATTCATGTTTCTGTCGTGTATAATAGCTAATGTTGGTGAAAGCAAGATAAAAATGCTGTTTTAAGCATATAAAAGCATACAAAACACCGTTTTCAAGTATTTAAACTGTCATATTCATGTATATGTCGTGTGTAATGTCTTATGTTTGCATAATCAAGATAAAATAGCTGTTTTCAGCTTGCAAAAACATACAAAATGCTGTTTTCAAATATTTAAACTGTCATATTCATGTTTCTGTCGTGTATAATAGCTAATGTTGGTGAAAGCAAGATAAAAATGCTGTTTTAGGCATGCAAAAGCATACAAAACACCGTTTTCAAGTATTTAAATTGTCATATTCATGTTTATGTCGTGTATTATAGCTAATGTTGGTGAAAGCAAGGTAAAAATGCTGTTTTAAGCATGCAAATCATACAAAACACCGTTTTCAAGTATTTAAACTGTCATATTCAGGTATATGTCGTGTGTAATGGCTTATGTTTGCAAAATCAAGATAAAATAGCTGTTTTCAGCTTGCAAAAACATACAAAATGCTGTTTTCAAGTATTTAAACTGTCATATTCATGTTTCTGTCGTGTATAATAGCTAATGTTGGTGAAAGCAAGATAAAAATGCTCTTTTAAGCATGCAAAAGCATACAAAACACCGTTTTCAAGTATTTAAACTGTCATGTTCATGTTTTTGTCGTGTATAATAGCTAATGTTGGTGAAAGCAAGATAAAAATGCTGCTTTAAGCATGCAAAAGCATACAAAACACCGTTTTCAAGTATTTAAACTGTCATATTCATGTATATGTCGTGTGTAATGGCTTATGTTTGCAAAATCAAGATAAAATAGCTGTTTTCAGCTAGCAAAAACATACAAAATGCTGTTTTCAAGTATTTAAACTGTCATATTCATGTTTCTGTCGTGTATAATAGCTAATGTTGGTGAAAGCAAGATAAAAATGCTGTTTTAAGCATGCAAAAGCATACAAAACACTGTTTTCAAGTATTTTAACTGTCATATTCATGTTTCTGTCGTGTATAATAGCTAATGTTGGTGAAAACAAGATAAAAATGCTGTTTTAAGCATGCAAAGGCATACAAACACCGTTTTCAAGAATTTAAACTGTCATATTCATGTTTCTGTCGTGTATAATAGCTCATGTTGGTGAAAGCAAGACAAAAATGCTGTTTTAGGCATGCAAAAGCTTACAAAACACCGTTTTCAAGTATTTAAACTGTCATATTCATGTATATGTCGTGTGTAATGGCTTGTTTGGAAAATCAAGATAAAAATGCTGTTTTAAGCATGCAAAAGCATACAAAACACCGTTTTCAAGTATTTAAACTGTCATATTCATGTTTCTGTCGCGTATAATAGCTAATGTTGGTGAAAGCAAGACAAAAATGCTGTTTTAAGCATGCAAAAGCATACAAAACACCGTTTTCAAGTATTTAAACCGTCATATTCATGTATATATCGTGTGTAATGGCTTCTGTTTGCAAAATCAAGATAAAATACCTGTTTTCAGCTTGCAAAAACATACAAAATGCTGTTTTCAAGGATTTAAACTGTCATATTCATGTTTCTGTCTTGTATAATAGCTAACGTTGGTGAAAGCAAGATAAAAATGCAGTTTTAAGCATGCAAAAGCATACAAAACACCGTTTTCAAGTATTTAAACTGTCATATTCATGTATATGTCGTGTGTAATGGCTTATGTTTGCAAAATCAAAATAAAATAGCTGTTTTCAGCTTGCAAAAACATACAAAATGCTGTTTTTAAGTATTTAAATTGTCATATTTATATTTCTGTCGTGTATAATAGCTAATGTTGGTGAAAGCAAGATAAAAATGCTGTTTTAAGCATACAAAAGCATACAAAACACCGTTTATAGGAATTTAAACTGTCATATTCATGTATATGTCGTGTGTAATGGCTTATGTTTGCAAAATAAAGATAAAATAGCTGTTTTTAGCTTGCAAAAACATACAAAATGCTGTTTTCAAGTATTTAAATTGTCATATTCATGTTTATGTCGTGTATTATAGCTAATGTTGGTGAAAGCAAGATAAAAATGCTGTTTTAAGCATGCAAAAGCATACAAAACACCGTTTTCAAGTATTTAAACTGTCATATTCATGTATATGTCGTGTGTAATGGCTTATGTTTGCAAAATAAAGATAAAATAGCTGTTTTTAGCTTGCAAAAACATACAAAATGCTGTTTTCAAGTATTTTAACTGTCATATTTATATTTCTGTCGTGTATAATAGCTAATGTTGGTGAAAGCAAGATAAAAATGCTGTTTTAAGCATACAAAAGCATACAAAACACCGTTTTCAAGTATTTAAACTGCCATATTCATGTATATGTCGTGTGTAATGGATTATGTTTGCAAAATCAAGATAAAATAGCTGTCGTGTATAATAGCTAATGTTGGTGAAAGCAAGATAAAAATGCTGCTTTAAGCATGCAAAAGCATACAAAACACCGTTTTCAAGTATTTAAACTGTCATATTCATGTATATGTCGTGTGTAATGGCTTATGTTTGCAAAATCAAGATAAAATAGCTGTTTTCAGCTTGCAAAAACATACAAAATGCTGTTTTCAAGTATTTAAACTGTCATATTCATGTTTCTGTCTTGCATAATAGCTAATGTTGGTGAAAGCAAGATAAAAATGCTGTTTTAAGCATGCAAAAGCATACAAAACACCGTTTTCAAGTATTTAAACTGTCATATTCATGTATATGTCGTGTGTAATGGCTTATGTTTGCAAAATCAAGATAAAATAGCTGTTTTCAGCTTGCAAAAACATACAAAATGCTGTTTTCAAGTATTTAAATTGTCATATTCATGTTTGTGTCGTGTATAATAGCTAATGTTGGTGAAAGCAAGATAAAAATGCTGTTTTAAGCATGCAAAAGCATACAAAACACCGTTTTCAAGTATTTAAACTGTCATATTCATGTATATGTCGCGTGTAATGGCTTATGTTTACAAAATCAAGATAAAAAAGCTGTTTTCAGCTTGCAAAAACATACAAAATGCTGTTTTATAGAATTTAAACTGTCATATTCATGTTTTTGTCGTGTATAATAGCTAATGTTGGTGAAAGAAAGACAAAAATGCTGTTTTAAGCATGCAAAAGCATACAAAACACCGTTTTCAAGTATTTAAACTGTCATATTCATGTATATGTCGTGTGTAATGGCTTATGTTTGCAAAATCAAGATAAAATAGCTGTTTTCAGCTTGCAAAAACTTACAAAATGTGTTTTCAAGTATATAAACTGTCATATTCATGATTCTGTCGTGTATAATAGTTAATGTTGGTGAAAGCAAGATAAAAATGCTGTTTTAAGCATGCAAGAGCTTACAAAACACGGTTTTTAAGTATGTAAACTGTCATATTCATGTATATGTCGTGTATAATGGCTTATGTTAGCAAAATCAAGATAAAATAGCTGTTTTCAGCCTGCAAAAACATACAAAATGCTGTTTTCAAGTATATAAACTGTCATATTCATTATTCTGTCGTGTATAATAGCTAATGTTGGTGAAAGCAAGATAAAAATGCTGTTTTAAGCATGCAAAAGCATACAAAACACCGTTTTCAAGTATTTAAACTGTCATATTCATGTATATGTCGTGTGTAATGGCTTATGTTTGCAAAATAAAGATAAAATAGCTGTTTTCAGCTTGCAAAAACATACAGAATGCTGTTTTCAAGTATTTAAATTGTCATATTCATGTTTGTGTCGTGTATAATAGCTAATGTTGGTGAAAGCAAGATAAAAATGCTGTTTTAAGCATGCAAAAGCATACAAAACACCGTTTTCAAGTATTTAAACTGTCATATTCATGTATATGTCGCGTGTAATGGCTTATGTTTACAAAATCAAGATAAAAAAGCTGTTTTCAGCTTGCAAAAACATACAAAATGCTGTTTTCAAGGATTTAAACTGTCATATTCATGTTTCTGTCTTGTATAATAGCTAACGTTGGTGAAAGCAAGATAAAAATGCAGTTTTAAGCATGCAAAAGCATACAAAACACCGTTTTCAAGTATTTAAACTGTCATATTCATGTATATGTCGTGTGTAATGGCTTATGTTTGCAAAATCAAGATAAAATAGCTGTTTTCAGCTTGCAAAAACATACAAAATGCTGTTTTCAAGGATTTAAACTGTCATATTCATGTTTCTGTCTTGTATAATAGCTAACGTTGGTGAAAGCAAGATAAAAATGCAGTTTTAAGCATGCAAAAGCATACAAAACACCGTTTTCAAGTATTTAAACTGTCATATTCATGTATATGTCGTGTGTAATGGCTTATGTTTGCAAAATCAAAATAAAATAGCTGTTTTCAGCTTGCAAAAACATACAAAATGCTGTTTTCAAGTATTTAAATTGTCATATTTATATTTCTGTCGTGTATAATAGCTAATGTTGGTGAAAGCAAGATAAAAATGCTGTTTTAAGCATACAAAAGCATACAAAACACCGTTTATAGGAATTTAAACTGTCATATTCATGTATATGTCGTGTGTAATGGCTTATGTTTGCAAAATCAAGATAAAATAGCTGTTTTCAGCCTACAAAAACATACAAAATGCTGTTTTCAAGTATTTAAACTGTCATATTCATGTTTCTGTCTTGCATAATAGCTAATGTTGGTGAAAGCAAGATAAAAATGCTGTTTTAAGCATGCAAAAGCATACAAAACACCGTTTTCAAGTATTTAAACTGGCATATTCATGTATATGTCGTGTGTAATGGCTTATGTTTGCAAAATCAAGATAAAATAGCTGTTTTCAGCTTGAAAAAACTTATAAAATGCTGTTTTCAAGTATATAAATTGTCATATTCATTTTTCTGTCGTGTATAATAGCTAATGTTGGTGAAAGCAAGATAAAAATGCAGTTTTAAGCAAACAAAACACTGTTGTCAAGTATTTAAACTGTCATATTCATTTTTCTGTTGTGTATAATAGCTAATGTTGGTGAAAGCAAGATAAAAATGCTGTTTTAAGCATGCAAAAGCATACGAAACACAGTTTTCAAGTATTTAAACTGTCATATTCATGTTTCTGTCGTGTATAATAGCTAATGTTGGTGAAATCAAGATATAAACGCTGCTTTAAGCATGCAAAAGCATACAAAACACCGTTTTCAAGTATTTAAACTGTCATATTCATGTATATGTCGTGTGTAATGGCTTATGTTTGCAAAATCAGGATAAAATAGCTGTTTTCAGCTTGCAAATGCATACAAAATACCGTTTTCAAGTATTTAAACTGTCATATTCATGTATTTGTCGTGTGTAATGGCTTATGTTTGCAAAATCAAGATAAAATAGCTGTTTTCAGCTTGCAAAAATATTCAAAATGCCGTTTTCAAGTATTTAAACTGTCATATTCATGTATATGTCGTGTATAATGGCTTATGTTTGCAAAATCAAGATAAAATAGCTGTTTTCAGCCTGCAAAAACATACAAAATGCTGTTTTCAAGTATATAAACTGTCATATTCATGATTCTGTCGTGTATAATAGCTAATGTTGGTGAAAGCAAGATAAAAATGCTGTTTTAAGCATGCAAAAGCATACAAAACACCGTTTTCAAGTATTTAAACTGTCATATTCATGTATATGTCGTGTGTAATGGCTTATGTTTGCAAAATCAAGATAAAATAGCTGTTTTCAGCTTGCAAAAACATACAAAATGCTGTTTTCAAGTATTTAAATTGTCATATTCATGTTTGTGTCGTGTATAATAGCTAATGTTGGTGAAAGCAAGATAAAAATGCTGTTTTAAGCATGCAAAAGCATACAAAACATCGTTTTCAAGTATTTAAACTGTCATATTCATGTATATGTCGCGTGTAATGGCTTATGTTTAAAAAATCAAGATAAAAAAGCTGTTTTCAGCTTGCAAAAACATACAAAATGCTGTTTTATAGTATTTAAACTGTCATATTCATGTTTTTGTCGTGTATAATAGCTAATGTTGGTGAAAGAAAGACAAAAATGCTGTTTTAAGCATGCAAAAGCATACAAAACACCGTTTTCAAGTATTTAAACTGTCATATTCATGTATATGTCGCGTGTAATGGCTTATGTTTGCAAAATTAAGATAAAAAAGCTGTTTTCAGCTCGCAAAAACATACAAAATGCTGTTTTCTAGTATTTAAACTGTCATATTCATGTTTCTATCGTGTATAATAGCTAATGTTGGTGAAAGAAAGACAAAAATGCTGTTTTAAGCATGCAAAAGCACACAAAACACCGTTTTCAAGTATTTAAACTGTCATATTCATGTATATGTCGTGTTTAATGGCTTACGTTTGCAAAATCAAGATAAAATAGCTGTTTTCAGCTTGCAAAAACTTTCAAAATGCTGTTTTCAAGTATTTAAACTGTCATATTCATGTTTCTGTCGTGTATAATAGCTAATGTTGGTGAAAGCAAGATAAAAATGCTGTTTTAAGCATGCAAAATCTTACAAAACACCGTTTTCAAGTATTTAAACTTTCATGTTCATGTTTCTGTCGTGTATAATAGCTAATGTTGGTGAAAGCAAGATAAAAATGCTGCTTTAAGCATGCAAAAGCATACAAAACACCGTTTTCAAGTATTTAAACTGTCATATTCATGTATATGTCGTGTGTAATGGCTTATGTTTGCAAAATCAAGATAAAATAGCTGTTTTCAGCTAGCAAAAACATACAAAATGCTGTTTTCAAGTATTTAAACTGTCATATTCATGTTTCTGTCGTGTATAATAGCTAATGTTGGTGAAAGCAAGGTAAAAATGCTGTTTTAAGCATGCAAAAGCATACAAAACACCGTTTTCAAGTATTTAAACTATCATATTCATGTATTTGTCGTGTTTAATGGCTTATGTTTGCAAATTCAAAATAAAATAGCTGTTTTCAGCTTGCAAAAATATACAAAATGCTGTTTTCAAGTATTTAAACTGTCATATTAATGTTTCTGTCGTGTATAATAGCTAATGTTGGTGAAAGCAAGACAAAAATGCTGTTTTAAGCATGCAAAAGCATACAAAACACCGTTTTCAAGTATTTAAACTGTCATATTCATGTATATGTCGTGTGTAATGGCTTATGTTTGCAAAATCAAGATAAAATAGCTGTTTTCAGCTAGCAAAAACATACAAAATGCTGTTTTCAAGTATTTAAACTGTCATATTCATGTTTCTGTCGTGTATAATAGCTAATGTTGGTGAAAGCAAGATAAAAATGCTGTTTTAAGCATGCAAAAGCATACAAAACACTGTTTTCAAGTATTTTAGCTGTCATATTCATGTTTCTGTCGTGTATAATAGCTAATGTTGGTGAAAACAAGATAAAAATGCTGTTTTAAGCATGCAAAAGCATACAAAACACCGTTTTCAAGAATTTAAACTGTCATATTCATGTTTCTGTCGTGTATAATAGCTAATGTTGGTGAAAGCAAGACAAAAATGCTGTTTTAAGCATGCAAAAGCATACAAAACACCGTTTTCAAGTATTTAAACTGTCATATTCATGTATATGTCGTGTGTAATGGCTTGTTTGGAAAATCAAGATAAAAATGCTGTTTTAAGCATGCAAAAGCATACAAAACACCGTTTTCAAGTATTTAAACTGTCATGTTCATGTTTCTGTCGTGTATAATAGCTAATGTTGGTGAAAGCAAGACAAAAATACTGGTTTAAGCATGCAAAAGCATACAAAACACCGTTTTCAAGTTTTTAAACTGTCATATTCATGTATATGTCGTGTGTAATAGTTTGTTTGGAAAATCAAGATAAAAATGCTGTTTTAAGCATGCAAAAGCATACAAAACACCGTTTTCAAGTATTTAAACTATCATATTCATGTATATGTCGTGTGTAATGGCTTGTTTGGAAAATCAAGGTATAATGCTGTTTTAAGCATGCAAAAGCATACAAAACACCGTTTTCAAGTATTTAAACTGTCACATTCATGTTTCTGTCGTGTATAATAGCTAATGTTGGTGAAAGCAAGACAAAAATGCTGTTTTAAGCATGCAAAAGCATACAAAACACCGTTTTCAAGTATTTAAAATGTCATATTCATGTATATGTCATGTGTAATGGCTTATGTTTGCAAAATCAAGATAAAATAGCTGTTTTCAGCTTGCAAAAACATACAAAATGCTGTTTTCAAGTATTTAAATTGTCATATTCATGTTTCTGTCGTGTATAATAGCTAATGTTGTTGAAAGCAAGATAAAAATGCTGTTTTAAGCATGCAAAAGCATACAAAACACCGTTTTCAAGTATTTAAACTGTCATATTCATGTTTCTGTCCTGTATAATTGCTAATGTTGGTGAAAGCTAGATAAAAATGCTATTTTAAGCATGCAAAAGCATACAAAACACCGTTTTCAAGTATATAAACTGTCATATTCATGTATATGTCGTGTGTAATGGCTTATGTTTGCAAAATCAAGATAAAAAAATTGTTTTCAGCTTGCAAAAACATACAAAATGCTGTTTTCAAGTATTTAAACTCTCATATTCATGTTTCTGTCGTGTATAATAGCTAATGTTGGTGAAAGAAAGACAAAAATGCTGTTTTAAGCATGCAAAAGCATACAAAACATCGTTTTTAAGTATTTAAACTGTCATATTCATGTATATGTCGTGTGTAATGGCTTATGTTTCAAAATCAAGATAAAAAAACTGTTTTCAGCTTGCAAAAACATACAAAATGCTGTTTTCAAGTATTTAAACTGTCATATTCATGTTTCTGTCTTGTATAATAGCTAATGTTGGTGAAAGCAAGATAAAAATGCAGTTTTAAGCATGCAAAAGCAAACAAAACACCGTTTTCAAGTATTTAAACTGTCATACTCATGTATATGTCGTGTGTATTGGCTAATGTTTGCAAAATCAAGATAAAATAGCTGTTTTCAGCTTCCAAAAACATACAAAATGCTGTTTTTAAGTATTTAAACTGTCATATTCATGTTTCTGTCGTGTATAATAGCTAATGTTGGTGAAAGCAAGATAAAAATGCTGTTTTAAGCTTGCAAAAGCATACGATACACCGTTTTCAAATATTTAAACTGTCATATTCATGTATATGTCGTGTGTAATGGCTTGTTTGGTAAATCAAGATAAAAATTCTGTTTTAAGCAGGCAAAAGCATACAAAACACCTTTTTCAAGTATTTAAACTGTCATATTCACGTTTCTGTCGTGTATAATAGCTAATGTTGGTGAAAACAAGATAAAAATGCTGTTTTAAGCATGCAAAAGCATACAAAACACCGTTTTCAAGTATTTAAACTGTCATATTCATGTATATGTCGTGTGTAATGGCTTATGTTTGCAAAATCAAGATAAAATAGCTGTTTTCAGCTTGCAAAAACTTACAAAATGCTGTTTTCAAGTATTTCAACTGTCATATTAATGTTTCTGTCGTGTATAATAGCTAATGTTGGTGAAAGCAAGATAAAAATTCTGTTTTAAGCAGGAAAAAGCATACAAAACACCTTTTTCAAATATTTAAACTGTCATATTCACGTTTCTGTCGTGTATAATAGCTAATGTTGGTGAAAACAAGATAAAAATGCTGTTTTAAGCATGCAAAAGCATACAAAACACCGTTTTCAAGTATTTAAACTATCATATTCAGGAATATGTCGTGTGTAATGGCTTATGTTTGCAAAATCAAGATAAAATAGCTGTTTTCAGCTTGCAAAAACTTACAAAATGCTGTTTTCAAGTATTTTAACTGTCATATTCATGTTTCTGTCGTGTATAATAGCTAATAATGGTGAAAGCAAGATAAAAATGCTGTTTTAAGCATACAAAAGCATACAAAACATCGTTTTTAAGTATTTAAACTGTCATATTCATGTATATGTCGTGTGTAATGGCTTATGTTTGCAAAATCAAGATAAAAAAACTGTTTTCAGCTTGCAAAAACATACAAAATGCTGTTTTCAAGTATTTAAACTGTCATATTCATGTTTCTGTCTTGTATAATAGCTAATGTTGGTGAAAGCACGATAAAAATGCAGTTTTAAGCATGCAAAAGCAAACAAAACACCGTTTTCAAGTATTTAAACTGTCATATTCATGTATATGTCGTGTGTAATGGCTTATGTTTGCAAAATCAAGATAAAATAGCTGTTTTCAGCTTCCAAAAATATACAAAATGCTGTTTTTAAGTATTTAAACTGTCATATTCATGTTTCTGTCGTGTATAATAGCTAATGTTGGTGAAAGCAAGATAAAAATGCTGTTTTAAGCATGCAAAAGCATACGATACACCGTTTTCAAGTATTTAAACTGTCATATTCATGTATATGTCGTGTGTAATGGCTTGTTTGGTAAATCAAGATAAAAATGCTGTTTTAAGCATGCAAAAGCATACAAAACACCGTTTTCAAGTATTTAAACTGTCATATTCATGTTTCTGTCGTGTATAATAGCTAATGTTGGTGAAAGCAAGATAAAAATTCTGTTTTAAGCAGGCAAAAGCATACAAAACACCTTTTTCAAGTATTTAAACTGTCATATTCACGTTTCTGTCGTGTATAATAGCTAATGTTGGTGAAAACAAGATAAAAATGCTGTTTTAAGCATGCAAAAGCATACAAAACACCGTTTTCAAGTATTTAAACTGTCATATTCATGTATATGTCGTGTGTAATGGCTTATGTTTGCAAAATCAAGATAAAATAGCTGTTTTCAGCTTGCAAAAACTTACAAAATGCTGTTTTCAAGTATTTCAACTGTCATATTAATGTTTCTGTCGTGTATAATAGCTAATGTTGGTGAAAGCAAGATAAAAATTCTGTTTTAAGCAGGCAAAAGCATACAAAACACCTTTTTCAAGTATTTAAACTGTCATATTCACGTTTCTGTCGTGTATAATAGCTAATGTTGGTGAAAACAAGATAAAAATGCTGTTTTAAGCATGCAAAAGCATACAAAACACCGTTTTCAAGTATTTAAACTATCATATTCAGGAATATGTCGTGTGTAATGGCTTATGTTTGCAAAATCAAGATAAAATAGCTGTTTTCAGCTTGCAAAAACTTACAAAATGCTGTTTTCAAGTATTTTAACTGTCATATTCATGTTTCTGTCGTGTATAATAGCTAATAATGGTGAAAGCAAGATAAAAATGCTGTTTTAAGCATACAAAAGCATACAAAACATCGTTTTTAAGTATTTAAACTGTCATATTCATGTATATGTCGTGTGTAATGGCTTATGTTTGCAAAATCAAGATAAAAAAACTGTTTTCAGCTTGCAAAAACATACAAAATGCTGTTTTCAAGTATTTAAACTGTCATATTCATGTTTCTGTCTTGTATAATAGCTAATGTTGGTGAAAGCACGATAAAAATGCAGTTTTAAGCATGCAAAAGCAAACAAAACACCGTTTTCAAGTATTTAAACTGTCATATTCATGTATATGTCGTGTGTAATGGCTTATGTTTGCAAAATCAAGATAAAATAGCTGTTTTCAGCTTCCAAAAATATACAAAATGCTGTTTTTAAGTATTTAAACTGTCATATTCATGTTTCTGTCGTGTATAATAGCTAATGTTGGTGAAAGCAAGATAAAAATGCTGTTTTAAGCATGCAAAAGCATACGATACACCGTTTTCAAGTATTTAAACTGTCATATTCATGTATATGTCGTGTGTAATGGCTTGTTTGGTAAATCAAGATAAAAATGCTGTTTTAAGCATGCAAAAGCATACAAAACACCGTTTTCAAGTATTTAAACTGTCATATTCATGTTTCTGTCGTGTATAATAGCTAATGTTGGTGAAAGCAAGACAAAAATGCTGTTTTAAGCATGCAAAAGCATACAAAACACCGTTTTCTAGTATTTAAACTGTCATATTCATGTTTCTTTCGTGTATAATAGCTAATGTTGGTGAAAGAAAGACAAAAATGCTGTTTTAAGCATGCAAAAGCATACAAAACACCGTTTTCAAGTATTTAAACTGTCATATTCATGTATATGTCGTGTGTAATGGCTTATGTTTGCAAAATCAAGATAAATTAGCTGTTTTCAGCTTGCAAAAACTTACAAAATGCTGTTTTCAAGTATTTAAACTGTCATATTAATGTTTCTGTCGTGTATAATAGCTAATGTTGGTGAAAGCAAGATAAAAATTCTGTTTTAAGCATGCAAAAGCATACAAAACACCGTTTTCAAGTATTTAAACTGTCATATTCACGTTTATGTCGTGTATAATAGCTAATGTTGGTGAAAACAAGATAAAAAAGTTGTTTTCAGCTTGCAAAAACATACAAAATGCTGTTTTCAAGTATTTAAACTGTCATATTCATGTTTCTGTCGTGTATAATAGCTAATGTTGGTGAAAGAAAGACAAAAATGCTGTTTTAAGCATGCAAAAGCATACAAAACACCGTTTTCAAGTATTTAAACTATCATATTCAGGAATATGTCGTGTGTAATGGCTTATGTTTGCAAAATCAAGATAAAATAGCTGTTTTCAGCTTGCAAAAACTTACAAAATGCTGTTTTCAAGTATTTCAACTGTCATATTAATGTTTCTGTCGTGTATAATAGCTAATGTTAGTGAAAGCAAGATAAAAATTCTGTTTTAAGCAGGCAAAAGCATACAAAACACCTTTTTCAAGTATTTAAACTGTCATATTCACGTTTCTGTCGTGTATAATAGCTAATGTTGGTGAAAACAAGATAAAAATGCTGTTTTAAGCATGCAAAAGCATACAAAACACCGTTTTCAAGTATTTAAACTGTCATATTCATGTATATGTCGTGTGTAATGGCTTATGTTTGCAAAATCAAGATAAAAAAGTTGTTTTCAGCTTGCAAAAACATACAAAATGCTGTTTTCAAGTATTTAAACTGTCATATTCATGTTTCTGTCGTGTATAATAGCTAATATTGGTGAAAGAAAGACAAAAATGCTGTTTTAAGCATGCAAAAGCATACAAAACACAGTTTTCAAGTATTTAAACTATCATATTCAGGAATATGTCGTGTGTAATAGCTTATGTTTGCAAAATCAAGATAAAATAGCTGTTTTCATTTTGCAAAAACTTACAAAATGCTGTTTTCAAGTATTTAAACTGTCATATTCATGTTTCTGTCTTGTATAATAGATAATGTTGGTGAAAACAAGATAAAAATGCAGTTTTAAGCATGCAAAAGCAAACAAAACACCGTTTTCAAGTATTTAAACTGTCATATTCATATATATGTCGTGTGTGATGGCTTATGTTTGCAAAATCAAGATAAAATAGCTGTTTTCAGCTTCCAAAAACATACAAAATGCTGTTTTTAAGTATTTAAACTGTCATATTCATGTTTCTGTCGTGTATAATAGCTAATGTTGGTGAAAGCAAGATAAAAATGCTGTTTTAAGCATGCAAAAGCATACGATACACCGTTTTCAAGTATTTAAACTGTCATATTCATGTATATGTCGTGTATAATGGCTTGTTTGGTAAATCAAGATAAAAATGCTGTTTTAAGCATGCAAAAGCATACAAAACACCGTTTTCAAGTATTTAAACTGTCATTTTCATGTATATGTCGTGTGTAATGGCTTATGTTTGCAAAATCAAGATAAAATAGCTGTTTTCAGCTTGCAAAAACTTACAAAATGCTGTTTTTAAGTATTTATACTGTCATATTCATGTTTCTGTCGTGTATAATAGCTAATGTTGGTGAAAGCTAGATAAAAATGCTGTTTTAAGCATACAAAAGCATACAAAACACCGTTTTTAAGTATTTAAACTGTCATATTCATGTATATGTCGTGTGTAATGGCTTATGTTTGCAAAATCAAGATAAAATAGCTGTTTTCAGCTTGCAAAAACATACAAAATGCTGTTTTCAAGTATCTAAACTGTCATATTCATGTTACTGTCTTGTATAATAGCTAATGTTGGTGAAAGCAAGATAAAAATGCAGTTTTGAGCATGCAAAAGCATACAAAACACCGTTTTCAAGTATTTAAACTGTCATATTCATGTATATGTCGTGTGTAATGGCTTATGTTTGCAAAATCAAGATAAAATAGCTGTTTTCAGCTTGCAAAAACATATAAAATGCTGTTTTCAAGTATATAAATTGTCATATTCATGTTTCTGTCGTGTATAATAGCTAATGTTGGTGACAGCAAGATAAAAATGCAGTTTTAAGCATGCAAAAGCAAACAAAACACTGTTTTCAAATATATAAACTGTCATATTCATGTATATGTCGTGTGTAATGGCTTATGTTTGCAAAATCAAGTTAAAATAGCTGTTTTCAGCTTGCAAAAACATACAAAATGCTGTTTTTAAGTATTTAAACTGTCATATTCATGTTTCTGTCGTGTATAATAGCTAATGTTGGTGAAAGCAAGATAAAAATGCTGTTTTAAGCATGCAAAAGCATACAAAACACAGTTTTCAAGTATTTAAACTGTCATATTCATGTATATGTCGTGTGTAATGGCTTATGTTTGCAAAATCAAGATAAAATAGCTGTTTTCAGCTTGCAAAAACTTACAAAATGCTGTTTTCAAGTATTTAAACTGTCATATTAATTTTTCTGTCGTGTATAATAGCTAATGTTGGTGAAAGCAAGATAAAAATTCTGTTTTAAGCATGCAAAAGCATACAAAACACCGTTTTCAAGTATTTAAACTGTCATATTCACGTTTCTATCGTGTATAATAGCTAATGTTGGTGAAAACAAGATAAAAATGCTGTTTTAAGCATGCAAAAGCATACAAAACACCGTTTTCAAGTACTTTAACTGTCATATTCATGTATATGTCGTGTGTAATGGCTTATTTTTGCAAAATCAAGATAAAAAAGTTGTTTTCAGCTTGCAAAAACATACAAAATGCTGTTTTCAAGTATTTAAACTGTCATATTCATGTTTCTGTCGTGTATAATAGCTAATGTTGGTGAAAGAAAGACAAAAATGCTGTTTTAAGCATGCAAAAGCATACAAAACACCGTTTTCAAGTATTTAAACTATCATATTCAGGAATATGTCGTGTGTAATGACTTATGTTTGCAAAATCAAGATAAAATAGCTGTTTTCAGCTTGCAAAAACTTACAAAATGCTGTTTTCAAGTATTTAAACAGTCATATTAATGTTTCTGTCGTGTATAATAGCTAATGTTGGTGAAAGCAAGATAAAAATTCTGTTTTAAGCATGCAAAAGCATACAAAACACCTTTTTCAAGTATTTAAACTGTCATATTCACGTTTCTGTCGTGTATAATAGCTAATGTTGGTGAAAACAAGATAAAAATGCTGTTTTAAGCATGCAAAAGCATACAAAACACCGTTTTTAAGTATTTAAACTGTCATTTTCATGTATATGTGGTGTGTAATGGCTTATGTTTGCAAAATCAAGATAAAAAAGTTGTTTTCAGCTTGCAAAAACATACAAAATGCTGTTTTCAAGTATTTAAACTGTCATATTCATGTTTCTGTCGTGTATAATAGCTAATGTTGGTGAAAGAAAGACAAAAAATGCTGTTTTAAGCATGCAAAAGCATACAAAACACCGTTTTCAAGTATTTTAAACTATCATATTCAGGAATATGTCGTGTGTAATGGCTTATGTTTGCAAAATCAAGATAAAATAGCTGTTTTCAGCTTGCAAAAACTTACAAAATGCTGTTTTCAAGTATTTAAACTGTCATATTCATGTTTCTGTCTTGTATAATAGCTAATGTTGGTGAAAGCAAGATAAAAATGCAGTTTTAAGCATGCAAAAGCAAACAAAACACCGTTTTCAAGTATTTAAACTGTCATATTCATGTATATGTCGTGTGTAATGGCTTATGTTTGCAAAATCAAGATAAAATAGCTGTTTTCAGCTTCCAAAAACATACAAAATGCTGTTTTTAAGTATTTAAACTGTCATATTTATGTTTCTGTCGTGTATAATAGCTAATGTTGGTGAAAGCAAAATAAAAATGCTGTTTTAAGCATGCAAAAGCATACGATACACCGTTTTCAAGTATTTAAACTGTCATATTCATGTATATGTCGTGTGTAATGGCTTGTTTGGTAAATCAAGATAAAAATGCTGTTTTAAGCATGCAAAAACATACAAAACACCGTTTTCAAGTATTTAAACTGTCATATTCATGTTTCTGTCGTGTATAATAGCTAATGTTGGTGAAAGCAAGACAAAAATGCTGTTTTAAGCATGCAAAAGCATACAAAACACCGTTTTCTAGTATTTAAACTGTCATATTCATGTTTCTTTCGTGTATAATAGCTAATGTTGGTGAAAGAAAGACAAAAATGCTGTATTAAGTATGCAAAAGCATACAAAACACCGTTTTCAAGTATTTAAACTGTCATATTCATGTATATGTCGTGTGTAATGGCTTATGTTTGCAAAATCAAGATAAAATAGCTGTTTTCAGCTTGCAAAAACTTACAAAATGCTGTTTTCAAGTATTTATACTGTCATATTCATGTTTCTGTCGTGTATAATAGCTAATGTTGGTGAAAGCTAGATAAAAATGCTGTTTTAAGCATACAAAATCATACAAAACACCGTTTTTAAGTATTTAAACTGTCATATTCATGTATATGTCGTGTGTAATGGCTTATGTTTGCAAAATCAAGATAAAATAGCTGTTTTCAGCTTGCAAAAACATACAAAATGCTGTTTTCAAGTAAATAAATTGTCATATTCATGTTTCTGTCGTGTATAATAGCTAATGTTGGTGACAGCAAGATAAAAATGCAGTTTTACGCATGCAAAAGCAAACAAAACACTGTTTTCAAATATTTAAACTGTCATATTCATGTACATGTCGTGTGTAATAGCTTATGTTTGCAAAATCAAGTTGAAATAGCTGTTTTCAGCTTGCAAAAACATACAAAATGCTGTTTTTAAGTAT
Organism: Poecilus cupreus; assembly: GCA_963942605.1. NCBI lineage: Eukaryota > Metazoa > Arthropoda > Insecta > Coleoptera > Carabidae > Poecilus > Poecilus cupreus. Next base: position 29,625 of record CAWWDY010000362.1, read on the forward strand.
TTAAAATATCATATTCATGTTTCTGTCGTGTATAATAGCTAATGTTGGTGAAAGCAAGATAAAAATGCTGTTTTAAGCATGCAAAAGCATACAAAACACAGTTTTCAAGTATTTAAACTGTCATATTCATGTTTCTGTCGCGTATAATAGCTAATGTTGGTGAAATCAAGATATAAACGCTGCTTTAAGCATACAAAACACCGTTTTCAAGTATCTAAACTGTCATATTCATGTATATGTCGTGTGTAATGGCTTATGTTTGCAAAATCAAGTTAAAATAGCTGTTTTCAGCTTGCAAAAACATACAAAATGCTGTTTTTAAGTATTTAAAATGTCATATTCATGTTTTCTGTCGTGTATAATAGCTAATGTTGGTGAAAGCAAGATAAAAAAGCTGTTTTAAGCATGCAAAAGCATACAAAACACAGTTTTCAAGTATTTAAACTGTCATATTCATGTTTCTGTCGCGTATAATAGCTAATGTTGGTGAAATCAAGATATAAACGCTGCTTTAAGCATACAAAACACCGTTTTCAAGTATTTAAACTGTCATATTCATGTATATGTCGTGTGTAATGGCTAATGTTGGTGAAAGCAAGTTAAAAATGCTGTTTTAAGCATGCAAAAGCAAACAAAACACCGTTTTCAAGTATTTAAACTGTCAGATTCATGTATATTTCGTGTGTAATGGCTTATGTTTGCAAAATCAAGATAAAATAGATGTTTTCAGCTAGCAAAAACATACAAAATGATGTTTTCAAGTGTTTAAACTGTCATATTCATGTTTCTGTCGTGTATAATAGCTAATGTTGGTGAAAGCAAGATAAAAATGAAGTTTTAAGCATGCAAAAGCATACAAAACACCGTTTTCAAGAATTTAAACTGTCATATTCATGTTTCTGTCGTGTATAATATCTAATGTTGGTGAAAGCAAGACAAAAATGCTGTTTTAAGCATGCAAAAGCATACAAAACACCGTTTTCAAGTATTTAAACTGTCATATTCATGTATATGTCGTGTGTAATGGCTTATGTTTCCAAAATCAAGATAAAATAGCTGTTTTCAGCTTGCAAAAACATACAAAATGCTGTTTCAAGTATGTAAACTGTCATATTTATGTTTCTGTCGTGTATAATAGCTAATGTTGGTGAAAGCAAGATAAAAATGCTGTTTTAAGCATACAAAAGCATACAAAACACCTTTTTCAAGTATTTAAACTGTCATATTCATGTATAATGTCGTGTGTAATGTCTTATGTTTGCAAAATCATGATAAAATTGCTGTTTTCAGCTTGCAAAAACATACAAAATGCTGTTTTCAAATATTTAAACTGTTATATTCATGTTTCTGTTGTGTATAATAGCTAATGTTAGTTAAAGCAAGATAAAAATGCTGTTTTAAGCATGCAAAAGCATACAAAACACCGTTTTCAAGTATTTAAACTGTCATATTCATGTATATGTCGTGTGTAATGGCTTGTTTGCCAAATCAAGATAAATTAGCTGTTTTCAGCTTGCAAAAACATATAAAATGCTGTTTTCAAGTATTTAAACTGTCATATTCATGTATATGTCGTGTGTAATGGCTCATGTTTGCAAAATCAAGTTAAAATAGCTGTTTTCAGCTGCAAAAACATACAAAATTCTGTTTTTAAGTATTTACACTGTCATATTCATGTTTCTGTCGTGTATAATAGCTAATGTTGGTGAAAGCAAGATAAAAATGCTGTTTTAAGCATGCAAAAGCATACAAAACACAGTTTTCAAGTATTTAAACTGTCATATTCATGTTTCTGTCGAGTATAATACCTAATGTTGGTGAAATCAAGATATAAACGCTGCTTTAAGCATGCAAAAGCATACAAAACACCGTTTTCAAGTATTTAAACTGTCATATTCATGTATATGTCGTGTGTAATGGCTTACGTTTGCAAAATCAGGATAAAATAGCTGTTTTCAGCTTGCAAAAGCATACAAAACACCGTTTTCAAGTATTTAACCTGTCATATTCATGTATTTGTCGTGTGTAATGGCTTATGTTTGCAAAATCAAGATAAAATAGCTGTTTTCAGCTTGCAAAAATATTCAAAATGCTGTTTTCAAGTATTTAAACTGTCATATTAAGGTTTCTGTCGTGTATAATACCTAGCTAATGTTGGTGAAAGCAAGATAAAAATTCTGTTTTAATCATGCAAAAGCATACAAAACCCCGTTTTCAAGTATTTAAACTGTCATATTCATGTATATGTCATGTGTAATGGCTAATGTTGGTGAAAGCAAGATAAAAATGATGTTTTAAGCATGCAAAAGCATACAAAACACCGTTTTCAAGTATTTAAACTGTCATATTCATGTATATGTCGCGTGTAATGGCTTATGTTTGCAAAATTAAGATAAAAAAGCTGTTTTCAGCTCGCAAAAACATACAAAATGCTGTTTTCTAGTATTTAAACTGTCATATTCATGTTTCTATCGTGTATAATAGCTAATGTTGGTGAAAGAAAGACAAAAATGCTGTTTTAAGCATGCAAAAGCATACAAAACACCGTTTTCAAGTATTTAAACTGTCATATTCATGTATATGTCGTGTTTAATGGCTTACGTTTGCAAAATCAAGATAAAATAGCTGTTTTCAGCTTGCAAAAACTTTCAAAATGCTGTTTTCAAGTATTTAAACTGTCATATTCATGTTTCTGTCGTGTATAATAGCTAATGTTGGTGAAAGCAAGATAAAAATGCTGTTTTAAGCATGCAAAATCATACAAAACACCGTTTTCAAGTATTTAAACTTTCATGTTCATGTTTCTGTCGTGTATAATAGCTAATGTTGGTGAAAGCAAGATAAAAATGTTGCTTTAAGCATGCAAAAGCATACAAAACACCGTTTTCAAGTATTTAAACTGTCATATTCATGTATATGTCGTGTGTAATGGCTTATGTTTGCAAAATCAAGATAAAATAGCTGTTTTCAGCTAGCAAAAACATACAAAATGCTGTTTTCAAGTATTTAAACTGTCATATTCATGTTTCTGTCGTGTATAATAGCTAATGTTGGTGAAAGCAAGGTAAAAATGCTGTTTTAAGCATGCAAAAGCATACAAAACACCGTTTTCAAGTATTTAAACCATCATATTCATGTATTTGTCGTGTTTAATGGCTTATGTTTGCAAATTCAAAATAAAATAGCTGTTTTCAGCTTGCAAAAATATACAAAATGCTGTTTTCAAGTATTTAAACTGTCATATTAATGTTTCTGTCGTGTATAATAGCTAATGTTGGTGAAAGCAAGACAAAAATGCTGTTTTAAGCATGCAAAAGCATACAAAACACCGTTTTCAAGTATTTAAACTGTCATATTCATGTATATGTCGTGTGTAATGGCTTATGTTTGCAAAATCAAGATAAAATAGCTGTTTTCAGCTAGCAAAAACATACAAAATGCTGTTTTCAAGTATTTAAACTGTCATATTCATGTTTCTGTCTTGTATAATAGATAATGTTGGTGAAAACAAGATAAAAATGCAGTTTTAAGCATGCAAAAGCAAACAAAACACCGTTTTCAAGTATTTAAACTGTCATATTCATATATATGTCGTGTGTGATGGCTTATGTTTGCAAAATCAAGATAAAATAGCTGTTTTCAGCTTCCAAAAACATACAAAATGCTGTTTTTAAGTATTTAAACTGTCATATTCATGTTTCTGTCGTGTATAATAGCTAATGTTGGTGAAAGCAAGATAAAAATGCTGTTTTACGCATGCAAAAGCATACGATACACCGTTTTCAAGTATTTAAACTGTCATATTCATGTATATGTCGTGTGTAATGGCTTGTTTGGTAAATCAAGATAAAAATGCTGTTTTAAGCATGCAAAAACATACAAAACACCGTTTTCAAGTATTTAAACTGTCATATTCATGTTTCTGTCGTGTATAATAGCTAATGTTGGTGAAAGCAAGACAAAAATGCTGTTTTAAGCATGCAAAAGCATACAAAACACGGTTTTCTAGTATTTAAACTGTCATATTCATGTTTCTTTCGTGTATAATAGCTAATGTTGGTGAAAGAAAGACAAAAATGCTGTTTTAAGCATGCAAAAGCATACAAAACACCGTTTTCAAGTATTTAAACTGTCATATTCATGTATATGTCGTGTGTAATGGCTTATGTTTGCAAAATCAAGATAAAATAGCTGTTTTCAGCTTGCAAAAACTTACAAAATGCTGTTTTCAAGTATTTATACTGTCATATTCATGTTTCTGTCGTGTATAATAGCTAATGTTGGTGAAAGCTAGATAAAAATGCTGTTTTAAGCATACAAAAGCATACAAAACACCGTTTTTAAGTATTTAAACTGTCATATTCATGTATATGTCGTGTGTAATGGCTTATGTTTGCAAAATCAAGATAAAATAGCTGTTTTCAGCTTGCAAAAACATACAAAATGCTGTTTTCAAGTATCTAAACTGTCATATTCATGTTACTGTCTTGTATAATAGCTAATGTTGGTGAAAGCAAGATAAAAATGCAGTTTTGAGCATGCAAAAGCATACAAAACACCGTTTTCAAGTATTTAAACTGTCATATTCATGTATATGTCGTGTGTAATGGCTTATGTTTGCAAAATCAAGATAAAATAGCTGTTTTCAGCTTGCAAAAACATATAAAATGCTGTTTTCAAGTATATAAATTGTCATATTCATGTTTCTGTTGTGTATAATAGCTAATGTTGGTGACAGCAAGATAAAAATGCAGTTTTAAGCATGCAAAAGCAAACAAAACACTGTTTTCAAATATATAAACTGTCATATTCATGTATATGTCGTGTGTAATGGCTTATGTTTGCAAAATCAAGTTAAAATAGCTGTTTTCAGCTTGCAAAAACATACAAAATGCTGTTTTTAAGTATTTAAACTGTCATATTCATGTTTCTGTCGTGTATAA
>CAWWDY010000363.1:0-32272 GCA_963942605.1 Poecilus cupreus
TTCTCATAAATCGCCGTTTCACACGGAAGAAACATGAATTTATCAGTTTGAATAGTTCAAAACAGCGTTTTTCTATGTTTTTGCAAGTTTAAAACAGCAGTTTTATCGTGATTTCACAAAAATCCACCGTTTCGAACGAAAGAAACCTGAATTTATCAGTTTGAATAGTTAAAAACAGCGTTTTTTCTATGTTTTTGCAAGTTTAAAACCGCAATTTTATCGTCATTTCTCATAAATCGCCGTTTCACACGAAAGAAACATGAATTTGTCAGTTTGAATAGTTCAAAACAGCGTTTTTCTATGTTTTTTCATGTTTAAAACAGCAATTTTATCGTCATTTCTCATAAATCGCCGTTTCACACGAAAGAAACATGAATTTGTGAGTTTGAATAGTTGAAAACAGCGTTTTTCTATGTTTTTGCAAGTTTAAAACAGCAATTTTATCGTCATTTCTCATAAATCGCCGTTTCACACGAAAGAAACATGAATTTGTCAGTTTGAATAGTTCAAAACAGCGTTTTTCTATGTTTTTGCAAGTTTAAAACAGCAATTTTATCGTCATTTCTCATAAATCGCCGTTTCACACGAAAGAAACATGAATTTGTCAGTTTGAATAGTTGAAAACAGCGTTTTTCTATGTTTTTGCAAGTTTAAAACAGCAATTTTATCGTCATTTCTCATAAGTCGCCGTTTCACACGAAGGAAACATGAATTTGTCAGTTTGAATAGTTCAAAACACCGTTTTTCTATGTTTTTGCAAGTTTAAAACAGCAATTTTATCGTCATTTCTCATAAATCGCCGTTTCACACGAAAGAAACATGAATTTGTCAGTTTGAATAGTTCAAAACATTGTTTTTCTATGTTTTTGCAAGTTTAAAACAGCAATTTTATCGTCATTTCTCATAAATCGCCGTTTCACACGAAAGAAACATGAATTTGTCAGTTTGAATAGTTCAAAACAGCGTTTTTCTATGTTTTTGCAAGTTTAAAACAGCAATTTTATCGTCATTTCTCATAAATCGCCGTTTCACACGAAAGAAACATGAATTTGTCAGTTTGAATAGTTAAAAACAGCGTTTTTCTATGTTTTTGCAAGTTTAAAACAGCAATTTTATCGTCATTTCTTATAAATCGCCGTTTCACACGAAAGAAACATGAATTTATCAGTTTGAATAGTTCAAAACAGCGTTTTTCTATGTTTTTGCAAGTTTAAAACAGCAGTTTTATCGTGATTTCACAAAAATCCACCGTTTCGAACGAAAGAAACCTGAATTTATCAGTTTGAATAGTTAAAAACAGCGTTTTTCTATGTTTTTGCAAGTTTAAAACCGCAATTTTATCGTCATTTCTCATAAATCGCCGTTTCACACGAAAGAAACATGAATTTGTCAGTTTGAATAGTTCAAAACTTCGTTTTTCTATGTTTTTTCATGTTTAAAACAGCAATTTTATCGTCATTTCTCATAAATCGCCGTTTCACACGAAAGAAACATGAATTTGTGAGTTTGAATAGTTGAAAACAGCGTTTTTCTATGTTTTTGCAAGTTTAAAACAGCAATTTTATCGTCATTTCTCATAAATCGCCGTTTCACACGAAAGAAACATGAATTTGTCAGTTTGAATAGTTCAAAACAGCGTTTTTCTATGTTTTTGCAAGTTTAAAACAGCAATTTTATCGTCATTTCTCATAAATCGCCGTTTCACACGAAAGAAACATGAATTTGTCAGTTTGAATAGTTCAAAACAGCGTTTTTCTATGTTTTTGCTAGTTTAAAACAGCAGTTTTATCGTCATTTCTCATAAATCGCCGTTTCGCACGAAAGAAACCTGAATTTATCAGTTTGAATAGTTAAAAACAGCGTTTTTCTATGTTTTTGCAAGTTTAAAACAGCAATTTTATCGTCATTTCTCATAAATCGCCGTTTCACACGAAAAAAACATGAATTTGTCAGTTTGAATAGTTCAAAACAGCGTTTTTCTATGTTTTTGCAAGTTTAAAACAGCAATTTTATCGTCATTTCTCATAAAACGCCGTTTCACACGAAAGAAACATGAATTTGTCAGTTTGAATAGTTCAAAACAGCGTTTTTCTTTGTTTTTGCAAGTTTAAAACAGCAATTTTAACGTCATTTCTCATAAATCGCCGTTTCACACGAAAGAAACCTGAATTTATCATTTTGAATAGTTAAAAAGAGCGTTTTTCTATGTTTTTGCAAGTTTAAAACAGCAATTTTATCGTCATTTCTAATAAATCGCCGTTACAAACGAAAGAAACTTAAATTTGTCAGTTTGAATAGTTCAAAACAGCGTTTTTCTATGTTTTTGCAAGTTTAAAACAGCAATTTTATCGTCATTTCTCATAAATCGCCGTTTCACACGAAAGAAACATGTATTTGTCAGTTTGAATAGTTCAAAACAGCGTTTTTCTATGTTTTTGCAAGTTTAAAACAGCAATTTTATCGTCATTTCTCATAAAACGCCGTATCACACGAAAGAAACATGAATTTGTCAGTTTGAATAGTTAAAAACAGCGTTTTTCTATGTTTTTGCAAGTTTAAAACAGCAATTTTATCGTCATTTCTCATAAATCGCCGTTTCACATGAAAGAAACCTGAATTTATCAGTTTGAATAGTTAAAAACAGCGTTTTTCTATGTTTTTGCAAGTTTAAAACAGCAATTTTATCGTCATTTCTCATAAATCGCCGTTTCACAAGAAAGAAACATGAATTTATCAGTTTGAATAGTTCAAAACAGCGTTGTTCTATGTTTTTGCAAGTTTAAAACAGCAGTTTAATCGTGATTTCACAAAAATCCACCGTTTCGAACGAAAGAAACCTGAATTTATCAGTTTGAATAGTTAAAAACAGCGTTTTTCTATGTTTTTGCAAGTTTAAAACAGCAATTTTATCGTCATTTCTCATAAATCGCCGTTTCACACTAAAGAAACATGAATTTATCAGTTTGAATAGTTAAAAACAGCGTTTTTCTATGTTTTTGCAAGTTTAAAACAGCAATTTTATCGTCATTTCTCATAAATCGCCGTTTCACACGAAAGAAACATGAATTTGTCAGTTTGAATAGTCAAAACAGCGTTTTTATATGTTTTTGCAAGTTTAAAACAGCAATTTTATCGTCATTTCTCATAATTTGCCGTTTCAAACGAAATAAACTTGAATGTTAGTTTGAATAGTTCAAAACAGCGTTTTTCTATGTTTTTTCATGTTTAAAACAGCAATTTTATCGTCATTTCTCATAAATCGCCGTTTCACACGAAAGAAACATGAATTTGTCAATTTGAGTAGTTGAAAACAGCGTTTTTCTATGTTTTTGCAAGTTTAAAACAGCAATTTTATCGTCATTTCTCATAAATCGCCGTTTCACACGTAAGAAACATGAATTTGTCAGTTTGAATAGTTCAAAACAGCGTTTTTCTATGTTTTTGCAAGTTTAAAACAGCAATTTTATCGTCATTTCTCATAAAACGCCGTTTCACACGAAAGAAACATGAATTTGTCAGTTTAAATAGTTAAAAACAGCGTTTTTCTATGTTTTTGCAAGTTTAAAACAGCAATTTTATCGTCATTTCTCATAAATCGCCGTTTCACACGAAAGAAACATGAATTTATCAGTTTGAATAGTTCAAAACAGCGTTTTTCTATGTTTTGCAAGTTTAAAACAGCAGTTTTATCGTGATTTCAAAAAAATACACCGTTTCGAACGAAAGAAACCTGAATTTATCAGTTTGAATAGTTAAAAACAGCGTTTTTCTATGTTTTTGCAAGTTTAAAACAGCAATTTTATCGTCATTTCTCATAAATCGCCGTTTCACACGAAAGAAACATGAATTTGTCAGTTTGAATAGTTAAAAACAGCGTTTTTCTATGTTTTTGCAAGTTTAAAACAGCAATTTTATCGTCATTTCTCATAAAACGCCGTTTCACACGAAAGAAACATGAATTTGTCAGTTTGAATAGTTCAAAACAGCGTTTTTCTATGTTTATGCAAGTTTAAAACAGCAATTTTATCGTCATTTCTCATAAATCGCCGTTTCACATGAAAGAAACATGAATTTGTCAGTTTGAATAGTTCAAAACAGCGTTTTTCTATGTTTTTGCAAGTTTAAAACAGCAATTTTATCGTCATTTCTTATAAATCGCCGTTTCACACGAAAGAAACATGAATTTGTCAGTTTGAATAGTTGCAAACAGCGTTTTTCTATGTTTTTTGCAAATTTAAAACACCAATTTTATCGTCATTTCTCATAAATCGCCGTTTCACACGAAAGAAACATGAATTTGTCAGTTTGAATAGTTAAAAACAGCGTTTTTCTATGTTTTTTCATGTTTAAAACAGCAATTTTATCGTCATTTCTCATAAATCGCCGTTTCACACGAAAGAAACATGAATTTGTGAGTTTGAATAGTTGAAAACAGCGTTTTTCTATGTTTTTGCAAGTTTAAAACAGCAATTTTATCGTCATTTCTCATAAATCGCCGTTTCACACGAAAGAAACATGAATTTGTCAGTTTGAATAGTTCAAAACAGCGTTTTTCTATGTTTTTGCAAGTTTAAAACAGCAATTTTATCGTCATTTCTCATAAATCGCCGTTTCACACGAAAGAAACATGAATTTGTCAGTTTGAATAGTTCAAAACAGCGTTTTTCTATGTTTTTGCTAGTTTAAAACAGCAGTTTTATCGTCATTTCTCATAAATCGCCGTTTCGCACGAAAGAAACCTGAATTTATCAGTTTGAATAGTTAAAAACAGCGTTTTTCTATGTTTTTGCAAGTTTAAAACAGCAATTTTATCGTCATTTCTCATAAATCGCCGTTTCACACGAAAAAAACATGAATTTGTCAGTTTGAATAGTTCAAAACAGCGTTTTTCTATGTTTTTGCAAGTTTAAAACAGCAATTTTATCGTCATTTCTCATAAAACGCCGTTTCACACGAAAGAAACATGAATTTGTCAGTTTGAATAGTTCAAAACAGCGTTTTTCTTTGTTTTTGCAAGTTTAAAACAGCAATTTTAACGTCATTTCTCATAAATCGCCGTTTCACACGAAAGAAACCTGAATTTATCATTTTGAATAGTTAAAAAGAGCGTTTTTCTATGTTTTTGCAAGTTTAAAACAGCAATTTTATCGTCATTTCTAATAAATCGCCGTTACAAACGAAAGAAACTTAAATTTGTCAGTTTGAATAGTTCAAAACAGCGTTTTTCTATGTTTTTGCAAGTTTAAAACAGCAATTTTATCGTCATTTCTCATAAATCGCCGTTTCACACGAAAGAAACATGTATTTGTCAGTTTGAATAGTTCAAAACAGCGTTTTTCTATGTTTTTGCAAGTTTAAAACAGCAATTTTATCGTCATTTCTCATAAAACGCCGTATCACACGAAAGAAACATGAATTTGTCAGTTTGAATAGTTAAAAACAGCGTTTTTCTATGTTTTTGCAAGTTTAAAACAGCAATTTTATCGTCATTTCTCATAAATCGCCGTTTCACATGAAAGAAACCTGAATTTATCAGTTTGAATAGTTAAAAACAGCGTTTTTCTATGTTTTTGCAAGTTTAAAACAGCAATTTTATCGTCATTTCTCATAAATCGCCGTTTCACAAGAAAGAAACATGAATTTATCAGTTTGAATAGTTCAAAACAGCGTTGTTCTATGTTTTTGCAAGTTTAAAACAGCAGTTTAATCGTGATTTCACAAAAATCCACCGTTTCGAACGAAAGAAACCTGAATTTATCAGTTTGAATAGTTAAAAACAGCGTTTTTCTATGTTTTTGCAAGTTTAAAACAGCAATTTTATCGTCATTTCTCATAAATCGCCGTTTCACACTAAAGAAACATGAATTTATCAGTTTGAATAGTTAAAAACAGCGTTTTTCTATGTTTTTGCAAGTTTAAAACAGCAATTTTATCGTCATTTCTCATAAATCGCCGTTTCACACGAAAGAAACATGAATTTGTCAGTTTGAATAGTCAAAACAGCGTTTTTATATGTTTTTGCAAGTTTAAAACAGCAATTTTATCGTCATTTCTCATAATTTGCCGTTTCAAACGAAATAAACTTGAATGTCAGTTTGAATAGTTCAAAACAGCGTTTTTCTATGTTTTTTCATGTTTAAAACAGCAATTTTATCGTCATTTCTCATAAATCGCCGTTTCACACGAAAGAAACATGAATTTGTCAATTTGAGTAGTTGAAAACAGCGTTTTTCTATGTTTTTGCAAGTTTAAAACAGCAATTTTATCGTCATTTCTCATAAATCGCCGTTTCACACGTAAGAAACATGAATTTGTCAGTTTGAATAGTTCAAAACAGCGTTTTTCTATGTTTTTGCAAGTTTAAAACAGCAATTTTATCGTCATTTCTCATAAAACGCCGTTTCACACGAAAGAAACATGAATTTGTCAGTTTAAATAGTTAAAAACAGCGTTTTTCTATGTTTTTGCAAGTTTAAAACAGCAATTTTATCGTCATTTCTCATAAATCGCCGTTTCACACGAAAGAAACATGAATTTATCAGTTTGAATAGTTCAAAACAGCGTTTTTCTATGTTTTGCAAGTTTAAAACAGCAGTTTTATCGTGATTTCAAAAAAATACACCGTTTCGAACGAAAGAAACCTGAATTTATCAGTTTGAATAGTTAAAAACAGCGTTTTTCTATGTTTTTGCAAGTTTAAAACAGCAATTTTATCGTCATTTCTCATAAATCGCCGTTTCACACGAAAGAAACATGAATTTGTCAGTTTGAATAGTTAAAAACAGCGTTTTTCTATGTTTTTGCAAGTTTAAAACAGCAATTTTATCGTCATTTCTCATAAAACGCCGTTTCACACGAAAGAAACATGAATTTGTCAGTTTGAATAGTTCAAAACAGCGTTTTTCTATGTTTATGCAAGTTTAAAACAGCAATTTTATCGTCATTTCTCATAAATCGCCGTTTCACATGAAAGAAACATGAATTTGTCAGTTTGAATAGTTCAAAACAGCGTTTTTCTATGTTTTTGCAAGTTTAAAACAGCAATTTTATCGTCATTTCTTATAAATCGCCGTTTCACACGAAAGAAACATGAATTTGTCAGTTTGAATAGTTGCAAACAGCGTTTTTCTATGTTTTTGCAAATTTAAAACACCAATTTTATCGTCATTTCTCATAAATCGCCGTTTCACACAAAAGAAACATGAATTTGTCAGTTTGAATAGTTCAAAACAGCGTTTTTCTATGTTTTTGCAAGTTTGAAACAACAATTTTATCGTCATTTCTCATAAAACGCCGTTTCACACGAAAGAAACATGAATTTGTCAGTTTGAATAGTTAAAAACAGCGTTTTTCTATGTTTTTGCAAGTTTAAAACAGCAATTTTATCGTCATTTCTCATAAATCGCCGTTTCACACGAAACAAACATGAATTTATCAGTTTGAATAGTTAAAAACAGCGTTTTTCTATGTTTTTGCAAGTTTAAAACAGCAATTTTATCGTCATTTCTCATAAATCGCCGTTTCACACGAAAGAAACATGAATTTGTCAGTTTGAATAGTTCAAAACAGCGTTTTTCTATGTTTTTTCATGTTTAAAACAGCAATTTTATCGTCATTTCTCATAAATCGCCGTTTCACACGAAAGAAACATGAATTTGTCAGTTTGAATAGTTCAAAACAGCGTTTTTCTATGTTTTTTCATGTTTAAAACAGCAATTTTATCGTCATTTCTCATAAATCGCCGTTTCACACGAAAGAAACATGAATTTGTCAGTTTGAATAGTTCAAAACAGCGTTTTTCTATGTTTTTGCAAGTTTAAAACAGCAATTTTATCGTCATTTCTCATAAATCGCCGTTTCACACGAAAGAAACATGAATTTGTCATTTTGAATAGTTAAAAACAGCGTTTTTCCATGTTTTTGCAAGTTTAAAACAGCAATTTTATCGTCATTTCTCATAAATCGCCGTTTCACGCGAAAGAAACCTGAATTTATCAGTTTGAATAGTTAAAAACAGCGTTTTTCTATGTTTTTGCAAGTTTAAAACAGCAATTTTATCGTCATTTCTCATAAATCGCCGTTTTACACAAAAGAAACATGAATTTATCAGTTGGAATAGTTCAAAACAGCGTTTTTCTATGTTTTTGCAAGTTTAAAACAGCAGTTTTATCGTGATTTCACAAAAAACCACCGTTTCGAACAAAAGAAACCTGAATTTATCAGTTTGAATAGTTAAAAACAGCGTTTTTCTATGTTTTTGCAAGTTTAAAACCGCAATTTTATCGTCATTTCTCATAAATCGCCGTTTCACACGAAAGAAACATGAATTTGTCAGTTTGAATAGTTCAAAACAGCGTTTTTCTATGTTTTTGCAAGTTTAAAACAGCAATTTTATCGTCATTTCACATAAAACGCCGTTTCACACGAAAGAAACATGAATTTGTCAGTTTGAATAGTTAAAAACAGCGTTTTTCTATGTTTTTGCAAGTTTAAAACAGCAATTTTATCGTCATTTCTCATAAATCGCCGTTTCACACGAAAGAAACATAAATTTGTCAGTTTGAATAGTTCAAAACAGCGTTTTTCTATGTTTTTTCAAGTTTAAAACAGCAATTTTATCGTCATTTCTCATAAATCGCCGTTTCACACGAAAGAAACATGAATTTGTCAGTTTGAATAGTTCAAAACAGCGTTTTTCTATGTTTTTGCTAGTTTAAAACAGCAATTTTATCGTCATTTCTCATAAATCGCCGTTTCACACGAAAGAAACCTGAATTTATCAGTTTGAATAGTTAAAAACAGCGTTTTTCTATGTTTTTGCAAGTTTAAAACAGCAATTTTATCGTCATTTCTCATAAATCGCCGTTTCACACGAAAGAAACATGAGTTTATCAGTTTGAATTGTTAAAAACAGCGTTTTTCTATGTTTTTGCAAGTTTAAAACAGCAATTTTATCGTCATTTCTCATAAATCGCCGTTTCAAACGAAAGAAACTTGAATTTGTCAGTTTGAATAGTTCAAAACAGCGTTTTTCTATGTTTTTGCAAGTTTAAAACAGCAATTTTATCGTCATTTCTCATAAATCGCCGTTTTACACGAAAGAAACATGAATTTGTCAGTTTGAATAGTTCAAAACAGCGTTTTTCTATGTTTTTGCAAGTTTAAACAGCAATTTTATCTTCATTTCTCATAAATCGCCGTTTCACACGAAAGAAACATGAATTTGTCAGTTTGAATAGTTCAAAACAGCGTTTTTCTATGTTTTTGCAAGTTTAAAACAGCAATTTTATCGTCATTTCTCATAAATCGCCGTTTCACACGAAAGAAACATGAATTTGTCAGTTTGAATAGTTAAAAACAGCGTTTTTCTATGTTTTTGCAAGTTTAAAACAGCAATTTTATCGTCATTTCTCATAAATCGCCGTTTCACACGAAAGAAACATGAATTTATCAGTTTGAATAGTTCAAATCAGCGTTTTTCTATGTTTTTGCAAGTTTAAAACAGCAGTTTTATCGTGATTTCACAAAAATCCACCGTTTCGAACGAAAGAAACCTGAATTTATCAGTTTGAATAGTTAAAAACAGCGTTTTTCTATGTTTTTGCAAGTTTAAAACCGCAATTTTATCGTCATTTCTCATAAATCGCCGTTTCACACGAGAGAAACATGAATTTGTCAGTTTGAATAGTTCAAAACAGCGTTTTTCTATGTTTTTTCATGTTTAAAACAGCAATTTTATCGTCATTTCTCATAAATCGCCGTTTCACACGAAAGAAACATGAATTTATCAGTTTGAATAGTTAAAAACAGCGTTTTTCTATGTTTTTGCAAGTTTAAAACAGCAATTTTATCGTGATTTCCCATAAATCGCCGTTTCACACGAAAGAAACATGAATTTATCAGTTTGAATAGTTCAAAACAGTGTTTTTCTATGTTTTTGCAAGTTTAAAACAGCAGTTTTATCGTGATTTCACAAAAATCCACCGTTTCGAACGAAAGAAACCTGAATTTATCAGTTTGAATAGTTTAAAAACAGCGTTTTTCTATGTTTTTGCAAGTTTAAAACAGCAATTTTATCGTCATTTCTCATAAATCGCCGTTTCACACGAAAGAAACATGAATTTATCAGTTTGAATAGTTAAAAACAGCGTTTTTCTATGTTTTTGCAAGTTTAAAACAGCAATTTTATCGTCATTTCTCATAAATCGCCGTTTCACACGAAAGAAACATGAATTTGTCAGTTTGAATAGTTCAAAACAGCGTTTTTCTATGTTTATGCAAGTTTAAAACAGCAATTTTATCGTCATTTCTCATAAATCGCCGTTTCACACGAAAGAAACATGAATATGTCAGTTTGAATAGTTCAAAACAGCGTTTTTCTATGTTTTTGCAAGTTTAAAACAGCAGTTTTATTGTGATTTCACAAAATTCCACCGTTTCGAACCAAAGAAACCTGAATTTATCAGTTTGAATAGTTAAAAACAGCGTTTTTCTATGTTTTTGCAAGTTTAAAACAGCAATTTTATCGTCATTTCTCATAAATCGCCGTTTCACACGAAAGAAACATGAATTTGTCAGTTTGAATAGTTAAAAACAGCGTTTTTCTATGTTTTTGCAAGTTTAAAACAGCAATTTTATCGTCATTTCTCATAAATCGCCGTTTCACACGAAAGAAACCTGAATTTATCAGTTTGAATAGTTAAAAACAGCGTTTTTCTATGTTTTTGCAAGTTTAAAACAGAAATTTTATCGTCATTTCTCATAAATCGCCGTTTCACACGAAAGAAACATGAATTTATCAGTTTGAATAGTTCAAAACAGCGTTTTTCTATGTTTTTGCAAGTTTAAAACAGCAGTTTTATCGTGATTTCACAAAAATCCACCGTTTCGAAAGAAAGAAACCTGAATTTATCAGTTTGAATAGTTAAAAACAGCGTTTTTCTATGTTTTTGCAAGTATAAAACAGCAATTTTATCGTCATTTCTCATAAATCGCGTTTCACACGAAAGAAACATGAATTTATCAGTTTGAATAGTTAAAAAACAGCGTTTTTCTATGTTTTTGCAAGTTTAAAACAGCAATTTTATCGTCATTTCTCATAAATCGCCGTTTCACATGAAAGAAACATGAATTTGTCAGTTTGAATAGTTCAAAACAGCGTTTTTCTATGTTTTTGCAAGTTTTAAAACAGCAGTTTTATCGTGATTTCACAAAAATCCACCGTTTCGAACGAAAGAAACCTGAATTTATCAGTTTGAATAGTTGAAAACAGCGTTTTTCTATGTTTTTGCAAGTTTAAAACAGCAATTTTATCGTCATTTCTCATAAATCGCCGTTTCACACGAAAGAAACATGAATTTATCAGTTTGAATAGTTAAAAACAGCGTTTTTCTATGTTTTTGCAAGTTTAAAACAGCAATTTTATCGTCATTTCTCATAAATCGCCGTTTCACACGAAAGAAACATGAATTTGTCAGTTTGAATAGTTCAAAACAGCGTTTTTCTATGTTTATGCAAGTTTAAAACAGCAATTTTATCGTCATTTCTCATAAATCGCCGTTTCACACGAAAGAAACATGAATTTGTCAGTTTGAATAGTTCAAAACAGCGTTTTTCTATGTTTTTGCAAGTTTAAAACAGCAGTTTTATCGTGATTTCACAAAAATCCACCGTTTCGAACGAAAGAAACCTGAATTTATCAGTTTGAATAGTTAAAAACAGCGTTTTTCTATGTTTTTGCAAGTTTAAAACAGCAATTTTATCGTCATTTCTCATAAATCGCCGTTTCACACGAAAGAAACATAATTTATCAGTTTGAATAGTTCAAAACAGCGTTTTTCTATGTTTTTGCAAGTTTAAAACAGCAGTTTTATCGTGATTTCACAAAATTCCACCGTTTCGAACGAAAGAAACCTGAATTTATCAGTTTGAATAGTTAAAAACAGCGTTTTTCTATGTTTTTGCAAGTTTAAAACAGCAATTTTATCGTCATTTCTCATAAATCGCCGTTTCACACGAAAGAAACATGAATTTGTCAGTTTGAATAGTTCAAAACAGCGTTTTTCTATGTTTTTGCAAGTTTAAAACAGCAATTTTATCGTCATTTCTCATAAAACGCCGTTTCACACGAAAGAAACATGAATTTGTCAGTTTGAATAGTTAAAAACAGCGTTTTTCTATGTTTTTGCAAGTTTAAAACAGCAATTTTATCGTCATTTCTCATAAATCGCCGTTTCACACGAAAGAAACCTGAATTTATCAGTTTGAATAGTTAAAACAGCGTTTTTCTATGTTTTTGCAAGTTTAAAACATAAATTTTATCGTCATTTCTCATAAATCGCCGTTTCACACGAAAGAAACATGAATTTATCAGTTTGAGTAGTTCAAAACAGCGTTTTTCTATGTTTTTGCAAGTTTAAAACAGCAGTTTTATCGTGATTTCACAAAAATCCACCGTTTCGAAAGAAAGAAACCTGAATTTATCAGTTTGAATAGTTAAAAACAGCGTTTTTCTATGTTTTTGCAAGTTTAAAACAGCAATTTTATCGTCATTTCTCATAAATCGCCGTTTCACACGAAAGAAACATGAATTTGTCAGTTTGAATAGTTCAAAACAGCGTTTTTCTATGTTTTTGCAAGTTTAAAACAGCAATTTTATCGTCATTTCTCATAAAACGCCGTTTCACACGAAAGAAACATGAATTTGTCAGTTTAAATAGTTAAAAACAGCGTTTTTCTATGTTTTTCCAAGTTTAAAACAGCAATTTTATCGTCATTTCTCATAAATCGCCGTTTCACACGAAAGAAACATGAATTTATCAGTTTGAATAGTTCAAAACAGCGTTTTTCTATGTTTTTGCAAGTTTAAAACAGCAGTTTTATCGTGATTTCACAAAAATCCACCGTTTCGAACGAAAGAAACCTGAATTTATCAGTTTGGATATTTAAAAACAGCGTTTTTCTATGTTTTTGCAAGTTTAAAACAGCAATTTTATCGTCATTTCTCATAAATCGCCGTTTCACACGAAAGAAACATGAATTTGTCAGTTTGAATAGTTGAAAACAGCGTTTTTCTATGTTTTTGCAAGTTTAAAACAGCAATTTTATCGTTATTTCTCATAAATCGCCGTTTCACACGAAAGAAACATGAATTTGTCAGTTTGAATAATTCAAAACACCGTTTTTCTATGTTTTTGCAAGTTTAAAACAGCAATTTTATCGTCATTTCTCATAAAACGCCGTTTCACACGAAAGAAACATGAATTTGTCAGTTTGAATAGTTAAAAACAGCGTTTTTCTATGTTTTTGCAAGTTTAAAACAGCAATTTTATCGTCATTTCTCATAAAACGCCGTTTCACACGAAAGAAACATGAATTTGTCAGTTTGAACAGTTAAAAACAGCGTTTTTCTATGTTTTTGCAAGTTTAAAACAGCAATTTTATCGTCATTTCTCATAAATCGCCGTTTCACACGAAAGAAACCTGAATTTATCAGTTTGAATAGTTAAAAAACAGCGTTTTTCTATGTTTTTGCAAGTTTAAAACAGAAATTTTATCGTCATTTCTCATAAATCGCCGTTTCACACGAAAGAAACATGAATTTATCAGTTTGAATAGTTGAAAACAGCGTTTTTCTATGTTTTTGCAAGTTTAAAACAGCAATTTTATCGTCATTTCTCATAAATCGCCGTTTCACACGAAAGAAACATGAATTTGTCAGTTTGAATAGTTCAAAACAGCGTTTTTCTATGTTTTTGCAAGTTTAAAGCAGCAATTTTATCGTCATTTCTCATAAAACGCCGTTTCACACGAAAGAAACATGAATTTGTCAGTTTGAATAGTTAAAAACAGCGTTTTTCTATGTTTTTGCAAGTTTAAAACAGCAATTTTATCGTCATTTCTCATAAATCGCCGTTTCACACGAAAGAAACCTGAATTTATCAGTTTGAATAGTTAAAAACAGCGTTTTTCTATGTTTTTGCAAGTTTAAAACAGAAATTTTATCGTCATTTCTCATAAATTGCCGTTTCACACGAAAGAAACATGAATTTATCAGTTTGAATAGTTCAAAACAGCGTTTTTCTATGTTTTTGCAAGTTTAAAACAGCAGTTTTATCGTGATTTCACAAAAATCCACCGTTTCGAAAGAAAGAAACCTGAATTTATCAGTTTGAATAGTTAAAAACAGCGTTTTTCTATGTTTTTGCAAGTATAAAACAGCAATTTTATCGTAATTTCTCATAAATCGCGTTTCACACGAAAGAAACATGAATTTATCAGTTTGAATAGTTAAAAACAGCGTTTTTCTATGTTTTTGCAAGTTTAAAACAGCAATTTTATCGTCATTTCTCATAAATCGCCGTTTCACATGAAAGAAACATGAATTTGTCAGTTTGAATAGTTCAAAACAGCGTTTTTCTATGTTTTTGCAAGTTTAAAACAGCAGTTTTATCGTGATTTCACAAAAATCCACCGTTTCGAACGAAAGAAACCTGAATTTATCAGTTTGAATAGTTGAAAACAGCGTTTTTCTATGTTTTTGCAAGTTTAAAACAGCAATTTTATCGTCATTTCTCATAAATCGCCGTTTCACACGAAAGAAACATGAATTTATCAGTTTGAATAGTTAAAAACAGCGTTTTTCTATGTTTTTGCAAGTTTAAAACAGCAATTTTATCGTCATTTCTCATAAATCGCCGTTTCACACGAAAGAAACATGAATTTGTCAGTTTGAATAGTTCAAAACAGCGTTTTTCTATGTTTATGCAAGTTTAAAACAGCAATTTTATCGTCATTTCTCATAAATAGCCGTTTCACACGAAAGAAACATGAATTTGTCAGTTTGAATAGTTCAAAACAGCGTTTTTCTATGTTTTTGCAAGTTTAAAACAGCAGTTTTATCGTGATTTCACAAAAATCCACCGTTTCGAACGAAAAAAACCTGAATTTATCAGTTTGAATAGTTAAAAACAGCGTTTTTCTATGTTTTTGCAAGTTTAAAACAGCAATTTTATCGTCATTTCTCATAAATCGCCGTTTCACACGAAAGAAACCTGAATTTATCAGTTTGAATAGTTAAAAAACAGCGTTTTTCTATGTTTTTGCAAGTTTAAAACAGAAATTTTATCGTCATTTCTCATAAATCGCCGTTTCACACGAAAGAAACATGAATTTATCAGTTTGAGTAGTTCAAAACAGCGTTTTTTTATGTTTTTGCAAGTTTAAAACAGCAGTTTTATCGTGATTTCACAAAAATCCACCGTTTCGAAAGAAAGAAACCTGAATTTATCAGTTTGAATAGTTAAAAACAGCGTTTTTCTATGTTTTTGCAAGTTTAAAACAGCAATTTTATCGTCATTTCTCATAAATCGCCGTTTCACACGAAAGAAACATGAATTTGTCAGTTTGAATAGTTAAAAACAGCGTTTTTCTATGTTTTTGCAAGTTTAAAACAGCAATTTTATCGTCATTTCTCATAAATCGCCGTTTCACACGAAAGAAACCTGAATTTATCAGTTTGAATAGTTAAAAACAGCGTTTTTTCTATGTTTTTGCAAGTTTAAAACAGAAATTTTATCGTCATTTCTCATAAATCGCCGTTTCACACGAAAGAAACATGAATTTATCAGTTTGAGTAGTTCAAAACAGCGTTTTTTCTATGTTTTTGCAAGTTTAAAACAGCAGTTTTATCGTGATTTCACAAAAATCCACCGTTTCGAACGAAAGAAACCTGAATTTATCAGTTTGAATAGTTGAAAACAGCGTTTTTTCTATGTTTTTGCAAGTTTAAAACAGCAATTTTATCGTCATTTCTCATAAATCGCCGTTTCACACGAAAGAAACATGAATATATCAGTTTGAATAGTTAAAAACAGCGTTTTTCTATGTTTTTGCAAGTTTAAAACAGCAATTTTATCGTCATTTCTCATAAATCGCCGTTTCACACGAAAGAAACATGAATTTGTCAGTTTGAATAGTTCAAAACAGCGTTTTTCTATGTTTATGCAAGTTTAAAACAGCAATTTTATCGTCATTTCTCATAAATCGCCGTTTCACACGAAAGAAACATGAATTTGTCAGTTTGAATAGTTCAAAACAGCGTTTTTCTATGTTTTTGCAAGTTTAAAACAGCAGTTTTATCGTGATTTCACAAAAATCCACCGTTTCGAACGAAAAAAACCTGAATTTATCAGTTTGAATAGTTAAAAACAGCGTTTTTCTATGTTTTTGCAAGTTTAAAACAGCAATTTTATCGTCATTTCTCATAAATCGCCGTTTCACACGAAAGAAACCTGAATTTATCAGTTTGAATAGTTAAAAACAGCGTTTTTCTATGTTTTTGCAAGTTTAAAACAGAAATTTTATCGTCATTTCTCATAAATCGCCGTTTCACACGAAAGAAACATGAATTTATCAGTTTGAGTAGTTCAAAACAGCGTTTTTCTATGTTTTTGCAAGTTTAAAACAGCAGTTTTATCGTGATTTCACAAAAATCCACCGTTTCGAAAGAAAGAAACCTGAATTTATCAGTTTGAATAGTTAAAAACAGCGTTTTTCTATGTTTTTGCAAGTTTAAAACAGCAATTTTATCGTCATTTCTCATAAATCGCCGTTTCACACGAAAGAAACATGAATTTGTCAGTTTGAATAGTTAAAAACAGCGTTTTTCTATGTTTTTGCAAGTTTAAAACAGCAATTTTATCGTCATTTCTCATAAATCGCCGTTTCACACGAAAGAAACCTGAATTTATCAGTTTGAATAGTTAAAAACAGCGTTTTTCTATGTTTTTGCAAGTTTAAAACAGAAATTTTATCGTCATTTCTCATAAATCGCCGTTTCACACGAAAGAAACATGAATTTATCAGTTTGAGTAGTTCAAAACAGCGTTTTTCTATGTTTTTGCAAGTTTAAAACAGCAGTTTTATCGTGATTTCACAAAAATCCACCGTTTCGAACGAAAGAAACCTGAATTTATCAGTTTGAATAGTTGAAAACAGCGTTTTTCTATGTTTTTGCAAGTTTAAAACAGCAATTTTATCGTCATTTCTCATAAATCGCCGTTTCACACGAAAGAAACATGAATTTATCAGTTTGAATAGTTAAAAACAGCGTTTTTCTATGTTTTTGCAAGTTTAAAACAGCAATTTTATCGTCATTTCTCATAAATCGCCGTTTCACACGAAAGAAACATGAATTTGTCAGTTTGAATAGTTCAAAACAGCGTTTTTCTATGTTTATGCAAGTTTAAAACAGCAATTTTATCGTCATTTCTCATAAATCGCCGTTTCACACGAAAGAAACATGAATTTGTCAGTTTGAATAGTTCAAAACAGCGTTTTTCTATGTTTTTGCAATTTTAAAACAGCAGTTTTATCGTGATTTCACAAAAATCCACCGTTTCGAACGAAAAAAACCTGAATTTATCAGTTTGAATAGTTAAAAACAGCGTTTTTCTATGTTTTTGCAAGTTTAAAACAGCAATTTTATCGTCATTTCTCATAAATCGCCGTTTCACACCAAAGAAACATAATTTATCAGTTTGAATAGTTCAAAACAGCGTTTTTCTATGTTTTTGCAAGTTTAAAACAGCAGTTTTATCGTGATTTCACAAAATTCCACCGTTTCGAACGAAAGAAACCTGAATTTATCAGTTTGAATAGTTAAAAACAGCGTTTTTTTATGTTTTTGCAAGTTTAAAACAGCAATTTTATCGTCATTTCTCATAAATCGCCGTTTCACACGAAAGAAACATGAATTTGTCAGTTTGAATAGTTCAAAACAGCGTTTTTCTATGTTTTTGCAAGTTTAAAACAGCAATTTTATCGTCATTTCTCATAAAACGCCGTTTCACACGAAAGAAACATGAATTTGTCAGTTTGAATAGTTAAAAACAGCGTGTTTCTATGTTTTTGCAAGTTTAAAACAGCAATTTTATCGTCATTTCTCATAAATCGCCGTTTCACACGAAAGAAACCTGAATTTATCAGTTTGAATAGTTAAAAACAGCGTTTTTCTATGTTTTTGCAAGTTTAAAACAGAAATTTTATCGTCATTTCTCATAAATCGCCGTTTCACACGAAAGAAACATGAATTTATCAGTTTGAGTAGTTCAAAACAGCGTTTTTCTATGTTTTTGCAAGTTTAAAACAGCAGTTTTATCGTGATTTCACAAAAATCCACCGTTTCGAAAGAAAGAAACCTGAATTTATCAGTTTGAATAGTTAAAAACAGCGTTTTTCTATGTTTTTGCAAGTTTAAAACAGCAATTTTATCGTCATTTCTCATAAATCGCCGTTTCACACGAAAGAAACATGAATTTGTCAGTTTGAATAGTTAAAAACAGCGTTTTTCTATGTTTTTGCAAGTTTAAAACAGCAATTTTATCGTCATTTCTCATAAATCGCCGTTTCACACGAAAGAAACCTGAATTTATCAGTTTGAATAGTTAAAAACAGCGTTTTTCTATGTTTTTGCAAGTTTAAAACAGAAATTTTATCGTCATTTCTCATAAATCGCCGTTTCACACGAAAGAAACATGAATTTATCAGTTTGAGTAGTTCAAAACAGCGTTTTTCTATGTTTTTGCAAGTTTAAAACAGCAGTTTTATCGTGATTTCACAAAAATCCACCGTTTCGAAAGAAAGAAACCTGAATTTATCAGTTTGAATAGTTAAAAACAGCGTTTTTCTATGTTTTTGCAAGTTTAAAACAGCAATTTTATCGTCATTTCTCATAAATCGCCGTTTCACACGAAAGAAACATGAATTTGTCAGTTTGAATAGTTCAAAACAGCGTTTTTCTATGTTTTTGCAAGTTTAAAACAGCAATTTTATCGTCATTTCTCATAAAACGCCGTTTCACACGAAAGAAACATGAATTTGTCAGTTTAAATAGTTAAAAACAGCGTTTTTCTATGTTTTTCCAAGTTGAAAACAGCAATTTTATCGTCATTTCTCATAAATCGCCGTTTCACATGAAAGAAACATGAATTTGTCAGTTTGAATAGTTCAAAACAGCGTTTTTCTATGTTTTTGCAAGTTTAAAACAGCAGTTTTATCGTGATTTCACAAAAATCCACCGTTTCGAACGAAAGAAACCTGAATTTATCAGTTTGAATAGTTGAAAACAGCGTTTTTCTATGTTTTTGCAAGTTTAAAACAGCAATTTTATCGTCATTTCTCATAAATCGCCGTTTCACACGAAAGAAACATGAATTTATCAGTTTGAATAGTTAAAAACAGCGTTTTTCTATGTTTTTGCAAGTTTAAAACAGCAATTTTATCGTCATTTCTCATAAATCGCCGTTTCACACGAAAGAAACATGAATTTGTCAGTTTGAATAGTTCAAAACAGCGTTTTTCTATGTTTATGCAAGTTTAAAACAGCAATTTTATCGTCATTTCTCATAAATCGCCGTTTCACACGAAAGAAACATGAATTTGTCAGTTTGAATAGTTCAAAACAGCGTTTTTCTATGTTTTTGCAAGTTTAAAACAGCAGTTTTATCGTGATTTCACAAAAATCCACCGTTTCGAACGAAAAAAACCTGAATTTATCAGTTTGAATAGTTAAAAACAGCGTTTTTCTATGTTTTTGCAAGTTTAAAACAGCAATTTTATCGTCATTTCTCATAAATCGCCGTTTCACACCAAAGAAACATAATTTATCAGTTTGAATAGTTCAAAACAGCGTTTTTCTATGTTTTTGCAAGTTTAAAACAGCAGTTTTATCGTGATTTCACAAAATTCCACCGTTTCGAACGAAAGAAACCTGAATTTATCAGTTTGAATAGTTAAAAACAGCGTTTTTTTTATGTTTTTGCAAGTTTAAAACAGCAATTTTATCGTCATTTCTCATAAATCGCCGTTTCACACGAAAGAAACATGAATTTGTCAGTTTGAATAGTTCAAAACAGCGTTTTTCTATGTTTTTGCAAGTTTAAAACAGCAATTTTATCGTCATTTCTCATAAAACGCCGTTTCACACGAAAGAAACATGAATTTGTCAGTTTGAATAGTTAAAAACAGCGTTTTTCTATGTTTTTGCAAGTTTAAAACAGCAATTTTATCGTCATTTCTCATAAATCGCCGTTTCACACGAAAGAAACCTGAATTTATCAGTTTGAATAGTTAAAAACAGCGTTTTTCTATGTTTTTGCAAGTTTAAAACAGAAATTTTATCGTCATTTCTCATAAATCGCCGTTTCACACGAAAGAAACATGAATTTATCAGTTTGAGTAGTTCAAAACAGCGTTTTTCTATGTTTTTGCAAGTTTAAAACAGCAGTTTTATCGTGATTTCACAAAAATCCACCGTTTCGAAAGAAAGAAACCTGAATTTATCAGTTTGAATAGTTAAAAACAGCGTTTTTCTATGTTTTTGCAAGTTTAAAACAGCAATTTTATCGTCATTTCTCATAAATCGCCGTTTCACACGAAAGAAACATGAATTTGTCAGTTTGAATAGTTAAAAACAGCGTTTTTCTATGTTTTTGCAAGTTTAAAACAGCAATTTTATCGTCATTTCTCATAAATCGCCGTTTCACACGAAAGAAACCTGAATTTATCAGTTTGAATAGTTAAAAACAGCGTTTTTCTATGTTTTTGCAAGTTTAAAACAGAAATTTTATCGTCATTTCTCATAAATCGCCGTTTCACACGAAAGAAACATGAATTTATCAGTTTGAGTAGTTCAAAACAGCGTTTTTCTATGTTTTTGCAAGTTTAAAACAGCAGTTTTATCGTGATTTCACAAAAATCCACCGTTTCGAAAGAAAGAAACCTGAATTTATCAGTTTGAATAGTTAAAAACAGCGTTTTTCTATGTTTTTGCAAGTTTAAAACAGCAATTTTATCGTCATTTCTCATAAATCGCCGTTTCACACGAAAGAAACCTGAATTTATCAGTTTGAATAGTTAAAAACAGCGTTTTTCTATGTTTTTGCAAGTTTAAAACAGAAATTTTATCGTCATTTCTCATAAATCGCCGTTTCACACGAAAGAAACATGAATTTATCAGTTTGAATAGTTGAAAACAGCGTTTTTCTATGTTTTTGCAAGTTTAAAACAGCAATTTTATCGTCATTTCTCATAAATCGCCGTTTCACACGAAAGAAACATGAATTTGTCAGTTTGAATAGTTCAAAACAGCGTTTTTCTATGTTTTTGCAAGTTTAAAACAGCAATTTTATCGTCATTTCTCATAAAACGCCATTTCACACGAAAGAAACATGAATTTGTCAGTTTGAATAGTTAAAAACAGCGTTTTTCTATGTTTTTGCAAGTTTAAAACAGCAATTTTATCGTCATTTCTCATAAATCGCCGTTTCACACGAAAGAAACATGAATTTATCAGTTTGAATAGTTAAAAACAGCGTTTTTCTATGTTTTTGCAAGTTTAAAACAGCAATTTTATCGTCATTTCTCATAAATCGCCGTTTCACACGAAAAAAACATGAATTTATCAGTTTGAATAGTTAAAAACAGCGTTTTTCTATGTTTTTGCAAGTTTAAAACAGCAATTTTATCGTCATTTCTCATAAATCGCCGTTTCACACGAAAGAAACATGAATTTATCAGTTTGAATAGTTCAAAACAGCGTTTTTCTATGTTTTTGCAAGTTTAAAACAGCAGTTTTATCGTGATTTCACAAAAATCCACCGTTTCGAACGAAAGAAACCTGAATTTATCAGTTTGAATAGTTGAAAACAGCGTTTTTCTATGTTTTTGCAAGTTTAAAACAGCAATTTTATCGTCATTTCTCATAAATCGCCGTTTCACACGAAAGAAACATGAATTTATCAGTTTGAATAGTTAAAAACAGCGTTTTTCTATGTTTTTGCAAGTTTAAAACAGCAATTTTATCGTCATTTCTCATAAATCGCCGTTTCACACGAAAGAAACATGAATTTGTCAGTTTGAATAGTTCAAAACAGCGTTTTTCTATGTTTATGCAAGTTTAAAACAGCAATTTTATCGTCATTTCTCATAAATCGCCGTTTCACACGAAAGAAACATGAATTTGTCAGTTTGAATAGTTCAAAACAGCGTTTTTCTATGTTTTTGCAAGTTTAAAAAAGCAGTTTTATCGTGATTTCACAAAAATCCACCGTTTCGAACGAAAGAAACCTGAATTTATCAGTTTGAATAGTTAAAAACAGCGTTTTTCTATGTTTTTGCAAGTTTAAAACAGCAATTTTATCGTCATTTCTCATAAATCGCCGTTTCACACGAAAGAAACATAATTTATCAGTTTGAATAGTTCAAAACAGCGTTTTTCTATGTTTTTGCAAGTTTAAAACAACAGTTTTATCGTGATTTCACAAAATTCCACCGTTTCGAACGAAAGAAACCTGAATTTATCAGTTTGAATAGTTAAAAACAGCGTTTTTCTATGTTTTTGCAAGTTTAAAACAGCAATTTTATCGTCATTTCTCATAAATCGCCGTTTCACACGAAAGAAACATGAATTTGTCAGTTTGAATAGTTCAAAACAGCGTTTTTCTATGTTTTTGCAAGTTTAAAACAGCAATTTTATCGTCATTTCTCATAAAACGCCGTTTCACACGAAAGAAACATGAATTTGTCAGTTTGAATAGTTAAAAACAGCGTTTTTCTATGTTTTTGCAAGTTTAAAACAGCAATTTTATCGTCATTTCTCATAAATCGCCGTTTCACACGAAAGAAACCTGAATTTATCAGTTTGAATAGTTAAAAACAGCGTTTTTCTATGTTTTTGCAAGTTTAAAACAGAAATTTTATCGTCATTTCTCATAAATCGCCGTTTCACACGAAAGAAACATGAATTTATCAGTTTGAATAGTTCAAAACAGCGTTTTTCTATGTTTTTGCAAGTTTAAAACAGCAGTTTTATCGTGATTTCACAAAAATCCACCGTTTCGAAAGAAAGAAACCTGAATTTATCAGTTTGAATAGTTAAAAACAGCGTTTTTCTATGTTTTTGCAAGTTTCAAAACAGCAATTTTATCGTCATTTCTCATAAATCGCCGTTTCACACGAAAGAAACATGAATTTGTCAGTTTGAATAGTTAAAAACAGCGTTTTTCTATGTTTTTGCAAGTTTAAAACAGCAATTTTATCGTCATTTCTCATAAATCGCGTTTCACACGAAAGAAACATGAATTTATCAGTTTGAATAGTTAAAAACAGCGTTTTTATATGTTCTTGCAAGTTTAAAACAGCAATTTTATCGTCATTTCTCATAAATCGCCGTTTCACATGAAAGAAACATGAATTTGTCAGTCTGAATAGTTCAAAACAGCGTTTTTCTATGTTTTTGCAAGTTTAAAACAGCAGTTTTATCGTGATTTCACAAAAATCCACCGTTTCGAAAGAAAGAAACCTGAATTTATCAGTTTGAATAGTTAAAAACAGCGTTTTTCTATGTTTTTGCAAGTTGAAAACAGCAATTTTATCGTCATTTCTCATAAATCGCCGTTTCACACGAAAGAAACATGAATTTGTCAGTTTGAATAGTTCAAAACAGCGTTTTTCTATGTTTTTGCAAGTTTAAAACAGCAATTTTATCGTCATTTCTCATAAAACGCCGTTTCACACGAAAGAAACATGAATTTGTCAGTTTAAATAGTTAAAAACAGCGTTTTTCTATGTTTTTCCAAGTTTAAAACAGCAATTTTATCGTCATTTCTCATAAATCGCCGTTTCACACGAAAGAAACATGAATTTATCAGTTTGAATAGTTCAAAACAGCGTTTTTCTATGTTTTTGCAAGTTTAAAACAGCAGTTTTATCGTGATTTCACAAAAATCCACCGTTTCGAACGAAAGAAACCTGAATTTATCAGTTTGAATAGTTAAAAACAGCGTTTTTCTATGTTTTTGCAAGTTTAAAACAGCAATTTTATCGTCATTTCTCATAAATCGCCGTTTCACACGAAAGAAACATGAATTTGTCAGTTTGAATAGTTGAAAACAGCGTTTTTCTATGTTTTTGCAAGTTTAAAACAGCAATTTTATCGTCATTTTTCATAAATCGCCGTTTCACACGAAAGAAACATGAATTTGTCAGTTTGAATAGTTCAAAACACCGTTTTTTCTATGTTTTTGCGAGTTTAAAACAGCAATTTTATCGTCATTTCTCATAAAACGCCGTTTCACACGAAAGAAACATGAATTTGTCAGTTTGAATAGTTAAAAACAGCGTTTTTCTATGTTTTTGCAAGTTTAAAACAGCAATTTTATCGTCATTTCTCATAAATCGCCGTTTCACACGAAAGAAACATGAATTTGTCAGTTTGAATAGTTCAAAACAGCGTTTTTCTATGTTTATGCAAGTTTAAAACAGCAATTTTATCGTCATTTCTCATAAATCGCCGTTTCACACGAAAGAAACATGAATTTGTCAGTTTGAATAGTTCAAAACAGCGTTTTTCTATGTTTTTGCAAGTTTAAAACAGCAGTTTTATCGTGATTTCACAAAAATCCACCGTTTCGAACGAAAGAAACCTAAATTTATCAGTTTGAATAGTTAAAAACAGCGTTTTTCTATGTTTTTGCAAGTTTAAAACAGCAATTTTATCGTCATTTCTCATAAATCGCCGTTTCACACGAAAGAAACATGAATTTATCAGTTTGAATAGTTCAAAACAGCGTTTTTCTATGTTTTTGCAAGTTTAAAACAGCAGTTTTATCGTGATTTTACAAAAATCCACCGTTTCGAAAGAAAGAAACCTGAATTTATCAGTTTGAATAGTTAAAAACAGCGTTTTTCTATGTTTTTGCAAGTTTAAAACAGCAATTTTATCGTCATTTCTCATAAATCGCGTTTCACACGAAAGAAACATGAATTTATCAGTTTGAATAGTTAAAAACAGCGTTTTTCTATGTTTTTGCAAGTTTAAAACAGCAATTTTATCGTCATTTCTCATAAATCGCCGTTTCACACGAAAGAAACATGAATTTGTCAGTTTGAATAGTTCAAAACAGCGTTTTTCTATGTTTATGCAAGTTTAAAACAGCAATTTTATCGTCATTTCTCATAAATCGCCGTTTCACACGAAAGAAACATGAATTTATCAGTTTGAATAGTTAAAAACAGCGTTTTTCTATGTTTTTGCAAGTTTAAAACAGCAATTTTATCGTCATTTCTCATAAATCGCGTTTCACACGAAAGAAACATGAATTTATCAGTTTGAATAGTTAAAAACAGCGTTTTTCTATGTTTTTGCAAGTTTAAAACAGCAATTTTATCGTCATTTCTATTAAATCGCCGTTTCACACGAAAGAAACATGAATTTGTCAGTTTGAATAGTTCAAAACAGCGTTTTTCTATGTTTTTGCAAGTTTAAAACAGCAGTTTTATCGTGATTTCACAAAAATCCACCGTTTCGAAAGAAAGAAACCTGAATTTATCAGTTTGAATAGTTAAAAACAGCGTTTTTCTATGTTTTTGCAAGTTTAAAACAGCAATTTTATCGTCATTTCTCATAAATCGCCGTTTCACACGAAAGAAACATGAATTTGTCAGTTTGAATAGTTCAAAACAGCGTTTTTCTATGTTTTTGCAAGTTTAAAACAGCAATTTTATCGTCATTTCTCATAAATCGCCGTTTCACACGAAAGAAACATGAATTTGTCAGTTTGAATAGTTGAAAAAAGCGTTTTTCTATGTTTTTGCAAGTTTAAAACAGCAATTTTATCGTCATTTCTCATAAATCGCCGTTTCACACGAAAGAAACATGAATTTGTCAGTTTGAATAGTTCAAAACACCGTTTTTCTATGTTTTTGCAAGTTTAAAACAGCAATTTTATCGTCATTTCTCATAAAACGCCGTTTCACACGAAAGAAACATGAATTTGTCAGTTTGAATAGTTAAAAACAGCGTTTTTCTATGTTTTTGCAAGTTTAAAACAGCAATTTTATCGTCATTTCTCATAAATCGCCGTTTCACACGAAAGAAACCTGAATTTATCAGTTTGAATAGTTAAAAACAGCGTTTTTCTATGTTTTTGCAAGTTTAAAACAGCAATTTTATCGTCTATTCTCATAAATCGCCGTTTCACACGAAAGAAACCTGAATTTATCAGTTTGAATAGTTAAAAACAGCGTTTTTCTATGTTTTTGCAAGTTTAAAACAGCAATTTTATCGTCTATTCTCATAAATCGCCGTTTCACACGAAATAAACATGAATTTATCAGTTTGAATAGTTCAAAACAGCGTTTTTCTATGTTTTTGCAAGTTTAAAACAGCAGTTTTATCGTGATTTCACAAAAATCCACCGTTTCGAACGAAAGAAACCTAAATTTATCAGTTTGAATAGTTAAAAACAGCGTTTTTCTATGTTTTTGCAAGTTTAAAACAGCAATTTTATCGTCATTTCTCATAAATCGCCGTTTCACACGAAAGAAACATGAATTTATCAGTTTGAATAGTTAAAAACAGCGTTTTTCTATGTTTTTGCAAGTTTAAAACAGCAATTTTATCGTCATTTCTCATAAATCGCCGTTTCACACGAAAGAAACATGAATTTGTCAGTTTGAATAGTTCAAAACAGCGTTTTTCTATGTTTATGCAAGTTTAAAACAGCAATTTTATCGTCATTTCTCATAAATCGCCGTTTCACACGAAAGAAACATGAATTTATCAGTTTGAATAGTTCAAAACAGCGTTTTTCTATGTTTTTGCAAGTTTAAAACAGCAGTTTTATCGTGATTTCACAAAAATCCACCGTTTCGAACGAAAGAAACCTGAATTTATCAGTTTGAATAGTTAAAAACAGCGTTTTTCTATGTTTTTGCAAGTTTAAAACAGCAATTTTATCGTCATTTCTCATAAATCGCCGTTTCACACGAAAGAAACATGAATTTGTCAGTTTGAATAGTTGAAAACAGCGTTTTTCTATGTTTTTGCAAGTTTAAAACAGCAATTTTATCGTCATTTTTCATAAATCGCCGTTTCACACGAAAGAAACATGAATTTGTCAGTTTGAATAGTTCAAAACACCGTTTTTCTATGTTTTTGCGAGTTTAAAACAGCAATTTTATCGTCATTTCTCATAAAACGCCGTTTCACACGAAAGAAACATGAATTTGTCAGTTTGAATAGTTAAAAACAGCGTTTTTCTATGTTTTTGCAAGTTTAAAACAGCAATTTTATCGTCATTTCTCATAAATCGCCGTTTCACACGAAAGAAACATGAATTTGTCAGTTTGAATAGTTCAAAACAGCGTTTTTCTATGTTTATGCAAGTTTAAAACAGCAATTTTATCGTCATTTCTCATAAATCGCCGTTTCACACGAAAGAAACATGAATTTGTCAGTTTGAATAGTTCAAAACAGCGTTTTTCTATGTTTTTGCAAGTTTAAAACAGCAGTTTTATCGTGATTTCACAAAAATCCACCGTTTCGAACGAAAGAAACCTAAATTTATCAGTTTGAATAGTTAAAAACAGCGTTTTTCTATGTTTTTGCAAGTTTAAAACAGCAATTTTATCGTCATTTCTCATAAATCGCCGTTTCACACGAAAGAAACATGAATTTATCAGTTTGAATAGTTCAAAACAGCGTTTTTCTATGTTTTTGCAAGTTTAAAACAGCAGTTTTATCGTGATTTTACAAAAATCCACCGTTTCGAAAGAAAGAAACCTGAATTTATCAGTTTGAATAGTTAAAAACAGCGTTTTTCTATGTTTTTGCAAGTTTAAAACAGCAATTTTATCGTCATTTCTCATAAATCGCCGTTTCACACGAAAGAAACATGAATTTGTCAGTTTGAATAGTTCAAAACAGCGTTTTTCTATGTTTATGCAAGTTTAAAACAGCAATTTTATCGTCATTTCTCATAAATCGCCGTTTCACACGAAAGAAACATGAATTTATCAGTTTGAATAGTTAAAAACAGCGTTTTTCTATGTTTTTGCAAGTTTAAAACAGCAATTTTATCGTCATTTCTCATAAATCGCGTTTCACACGAAAGAAACATGAATTTATCAGTTTGAATAGTTAAAAACAGCGTTTTTCTATGTTTTTGCAAGTTTAAAACAGCAATTTTATCGTCATTTCTATTAAATCGCCGTTTCACACGAAAGAAACATGAATTTGTCAGTTTGAATAGTTCAAAACAGCGTTTTTCTATGTTTTTGCAAGTTTAAAACAGCAGTTTTATCGTGATTTCACAAAAATCCACCGTTTCGAAAGAAAGAAACCTGAATTTATCAGTTTGAATAGTTAAAAACAGCGTTTTTCTATGTTTTTGCAAGTTTAAAACAGCAATTTTATCGTCATTTCTCATAAATCACCGTTTCACACGAAAGAAACATGAATTTGTCAGTTTGAATAGTTCAAAACAGCGTTTTTCTATGTTTTTGCAAGTTTAAAACAGCAATTTTATCGTCATTTCTCATAAATCGCCGTTTCACACGAAAGAAACATGAATTTGTCAGTTTGAATAGTTGAAAAAAGCGTTTTTCTATGTTTTTGCAAGTTTAAAACAGCAATTTTATCGTCATTTCTCATAAATCGCCGTTTCACACGAAAGAAACATGAATTTGTCAGTTTGAATAGTTCAAAACACCGTTTTTCTATGTTTTTGCAAGTTTAAAACAGCAATTTTATCGTCATTTCTCATAAAACGCCGTTTCACACGAAAGAAACATGAATTTGTCAGTTTGAATAGTTAAAAACAGCGTTTTTCTATGTTTTTGCAAGTTTAAAACAGCAATTTTATCGTCATTTCTCATAAATCGCCGTTTCACACGAAAGAAACCTGAATTTATCAGTTTGAATAGTTAAAAACAGCGTTTTTCTATGTTTTTGCAAGTTTAAAACAGCAATTTTATCGTCTATTCTCATAAATCGCCGTTTCACACGAAAGAAACCTGAATTTATCAGTTTGAATAGTTAAAAACAGCGTTTTTCTATGTTTTTGCAAGTTTAAAACAGCAATTTTATCGTCTATTCTCATAAATCGCCGTTTCACACGAAATAAACATGAATTTATCAGTTTGAATAGTTCAAAACAGCGTTTTTCTATGTTTTTGCAAGTTTAAAACAGCAGTTTTATCGTGATTTCACAAAAATCCACCGTTTCGAACGAAAGAAACCTAAATTTATCAGTTTGAATAGTTAAAAACAGCGTTTTTCTATGTTTTTGCAAGTTTAAAACAGCAATTTTATCGTCATTTCTCATAAATCGCCGTTTCACACGAAAGAAACATGAATTTATCAGTTTGAATAGTTAAAAACAGCGTTTTTCTATGTTTTTGCAAGTTTAAAACAGCAATTTTATCGTCATTTCTCATAAATCGCCGTTTCACACGAAAGAAACATGAATTTGTCAGTTTGAATAGTTCAAAACAGCGTTTTTCTATGTTTATGCAAGTTTAAAACAGCAATTTTATCGTCATTTCTCATAAATCGCCGTTTCACACGAAAGAAACATGAATTTATCAGTTTGAATAGTTCAAAACAGCGTTTTTCTATGTTTTTGCAAGTTTAAAACAGCAGTTTTATCGTGATTTCACAAAAATCCACCGTTTCGAACGAAAGAAACCTGAATTTATCAGTTTGAATAGTTAAAAACAGCGTTTTTCTATGTTTTTGCAAGTTTAAAACAGCAATTTTATCGTCATTTCTCATAAATCGCCGTTTCACACGAAAGAAACATGAATTTGTCAGTTTGAATAGTTGAAAACAGCGTTTTTCTATGTTTTTGCAAGTTTAAAACAGCAATTTTATCGTCATTTTTCATAAATCGCCGTTTCACACGAAAGAAACATGAATTTGTCAGTTTGAATAGTTCAAAACACCGTTTTTCTATGTTTTTGCGAGTTTAAAACAGCAATTTTATCGTCATTTCTCATAAAACGCCGTTTCACACGAAAGAAACATGAATTTGTCAGTTTGAATAGTTCAAAACAGCGTTTTTCTATGTTTTTGCAAGTTTAAAACAGCAGTTTTATCGTGATTTCACAAAAATCCACCGTTTCGAACGAAAGAAACCTAAATTTATCAGTTTGAATAGTTAAAAACAGCGTTTTTCTATGTTTTTGCAAGTTTAAAACAGCAATTTTATCGTCATTTCTCATAAATCGCCGTTTCACACGAAAGAAACATGAATTTATCAGTTTGAATAGTTCAAAACAGCGTTTTTCTATGTTTTTGCAAGTTTAAAACAGCAGTTTTATCGTGATTTTACAAAAATCCACCGTTTCGAAAGAAAGAAACCTGAATTTATCAGTTTGAATAGTTAAAAACAGCGTTTTTCTATGTTTTTGCAAGTTTAAAACAGCAATTTTATCGTCATTTCTCATAAATCGCGTTTCACACGAAAGAAACATGAATTTATCAGTTTAAATAGTTAAAAACAGCGTTTTTCTATGTTTTTGCAAGTTTAAAACAGCAATTTTATCGTCATTTCTCATAAATCGCCGTTTCACACACGAAAGAAACATGAATTTGTCAGTTTGAATAGTTGAAAAACAGCGTTTTTCTATGTTTTTGCAAGTTTAAAACAGCAATTTTATCGTCATTTCTCATAAATCGCCGTTTCACACGAAAGAAACATGAATTTGTCAGTTTGAATAGTTCAAAACACCGTTTTTCTATGTTTTTGCAAGTTTAAAACAGCAATTTTATCGTCATTTCTCATAAAACGCCGTTTCACACGAAAGAAACATGAATTTGTCAGTTTGAATAGTTAAAAACAGCGTTTTTCTATGTTTTTGCAAGTTTAAAACAGCAATTTTATCGTCATTTCTCATAAATCGCCGTTTCACACGAAAGAAACCTGAATTTATCAGTTTGAATAGTTAAAAACAGCGTTTTTCTATGTTTTTGCAAGTTTAAAAACAGCAATTTTATCGTCTATTCTCATAAATCGCCGTTTCACACGAAAGAAACATGAATTTATCAGTTTGAATAGTTCAAAACAAGCGTTTTTCTATGTTTTTGCAAGTTTAAAACAGCAGTTTTATCGTGATTTCACAAAAATCCACCGTTTCGAACGAAAGAAACCTAAATTTATCAGTTTGAATAGTTAAAAACAGCGTTTTTCTATGTTTTTTGCAAGTTTAAAACAGCAATTTTATCGTCATTTCTCATAAATCGCCCGTTTTAAAACAAAAGAAACATGAATTTATCAGTTTGAATAGTTAAAAACAGCGTTTTTCTATGTTTTTGCAAGTTTAAAACAGCAATTTTATCGTCATTTCTCATAAATCGCCGTTTCACACGAAAGAAACATGAATTTGTCAGTTTGAATAGTTCAAAACAGCGTTTTTCTATGTTTATGCAAGTTTAAAACAGCAATTTTATCGTCATTTCTCATAAATCGCCGTTTCACACGAAAGAAACATGAATTTGTCAGTTTGAATAGTTCAAAACAGCGTTTTTCTATGTTTTTGCAAGTTTAAAACAGCAGTTTTATCGTGATTTCACAAAAATCCACCGTTTCGAACGAAAGAAACCTGAATTTATCAGTTTGAATAGTTAAAAACAGCTTTTTTCTATGTTTTTGCAAGTTTAAAACAGCAATTTTATCGTCATTTCTCATAAATCGCCGTTTCACACGAAAGAAACATGAATTTATCAGTTTGAATAGTTCAAAACAGCGTTTTT
The DNA here is from genome assembly GCA_963942605.1 of Poecilus cupreus. Lineage (NCBI taxonomy): Eukaryota > Metazoa > Arthropoda > Insecta > Coleoptera > Carabidae > Poecilus > Poecilus cupreus. The sequence goes on from CAWWDY010000363.1 coordinate 31,598, forward strand.
CTATGTTTTTGCAAGTTTAAAACAGCAGTTTTATCGTGATTTCACAAAAATCCACCGTTTCGAACGAAAAAACCTGAATTTATCAGTTTGAATAGTTAAAAACAGCGTTTTTCTATGTTTTTGGAAGTTTAAAACAGCAATTTTATCGTCATTTCTCATAAATCGCCATTTCACACGAAAGAAACATGAATTTATCAGTTTGAATAGTTAAAAACAGCGTTTTTCTATGTTTTTGCTGGTTTAAAACAGCAATTTTATCGTCATTTCTCATAAATCGCCGTTTCACACGAAAGAAACATGAATTTGTCAGTTTGAATAGTTGAAAACAGCGTTTTTCTATGTTTTTGCAAGTTTAAAACAGCAATTTTATCGTCATTTCTCATAAATCGCCGTTTCACACGAAAGAAACATGAATTTGTCAGTTTGAATAGTTCAAAACAGCGTTTTTCTATGTTTTTGCAAGTTTAAAACAGCAATTTTATCGTCATTTCTCATAAAACGCCGTTTCACACGAAAGAAACATTAATTTGTCAGTTTGAATAGTTTAAACCGCGTTTTTCTATGTTTTTGCAAGTTTAAAACAGCAATTTTATCGTCATTTCCAATAAATCGCCGTTTCACACGAAAGAAACATGAATTTGTCAGTTTGAATAGTTGAAAACAGCGTTTTTCTAT